>VRLP01002461.1:0-87741 GCA_009660295.1 Lophius piscatorius
CTTCTTAGATTACAGTTACTCCTGAACTTCAGGTATCTCTCAATGTTGTTGATGTTTTATATTTATATACTTATACTTATATATTTATATATATATATATATATTTATATATATATATATTATATATATATATATATATATATATTATTTATATATATATATATTATATATATTATATATATATATATTATATATATATATATATTATATATATATATTATATATATTATATATATATATATTATATATATATATATATAAAATATAATAATAGAAATCTCACTAAAAAAACAACAACCTATAAAGATTGTAACACCATATTGTAAACATTCTTCTGAAGTATACCCTCTTGCCTAATGTCAGCTGGGATAGGTTCTAAGTTGTCTGGGTGCAGGTGTGCAATATTTAGGTGCATATGTGCAGTACTGCTATTAAAGGAACACACATGGTGTGTAGTCAGTTGATAATTATCAGATACACACATGGTGTGTAGTCAGTTGATAATTAGTCCAGTTAGGTAGCAGAATACTGGGTTTCAGACACAACACAGTCTCACATGTTATGTGAGACTTTACAACAAAGGGATTTGTTGTAAAGTGTGACTGCAGTCGGGACAAAGGACATACGGCAGCGCTCTGTCAATAATATATATATGTAATATAATCTTCAGTTTCTGTCCACCTCAGCTGTAAGAGCTTGAGCGCGTGTGTATTTTGTGTGTTAAAATAAGTGCAACATTTGGAGAAAGTGGTTTCACACAAGAGCATTCAATTAAGTCCATTTACAGGTGGTGGGGAAGTAAATGAACCGGTGTTTGTTCGCTTCTGTGTGTGACTTTCATTTGAAGAGACAGCAGTACTTATGAAACCTTTTCTTGTGAACTTGATACAAACACTAAGTTACTCACCGAGTAGTATCTTTTTATATGACGACGGATGTCCAGCAGCAGTTTGTTGCTTATTTTGACAGCGTAGTCAATGGGACTGTTCGCACAGGGGACGTGACAGCATCGCATCAAGCTAGGCTCCAACCTTGCTCCCTGAAAAAGACACGAGATTAATTCACGCACAACATCAGCTGCAAAGCAAACTCTCTAGAGTATTATTGAGAACCCATGGAACAGGCGTCCGTAAATTCTGTTTACAATTCTTTTAGGTGATTCACAACAAATACTGTTGACGGTTTTAAATGTTTTCATTCAAACTTGGATTCAATTTGTTTGGTTTGCATTTATGTGCTGCGCTAATACAAAAAAAAAAACTACGAGCTGGCATCAAGACCACCCAGATCCAGAGACTTGGTTACATTAGCATACTCACCAAATTTACCCAAAATCTTCAACGTTTTCTATTGTTGCCAAATAA
Source organism: Lophius piscatorius (assembly GCA_009660295.1). NCBI lineage: Eukaryota > Metazoa > Chordata > Actinopteri > Lophiiformes > Lophiidae > Lophius > Lophius piscatorius. Next base: position 1,365 of record VRLP01002461.1, read on the forward strand.
ATTTTCTTTGATATCAAGACTAATTGGTATCTAATTTTCACATCAATTACAGCGTTGTTGTGAGAATATCTGACGTGAGGGAGGATCAAGGGTCGGATCTTTAAACACTTTCCTCTCGTTAAACACTGAAATAACAGTCTAATTTTTAAAGGGTACTGTTTATCCAACCTACTAGCCTTTGAATAATATTTGTCCCCCTCTCTCAATAATAAGGATCAGCAAAGATATATTATGAAATAAATATTCATTAAATTATAAAAAAGAAGCAAAAAAAGATTGGTAGCAACAACTATGCTTTTATCTTAAAAATGTTTTTCCCTTGTTCTTCCCCTGCAGCAAGCAGGTTCTGGAAACAGTGTTTTGAACATTTAACTTGAAAAAGCAGTCAGAAGGTGGGTTTACGTTGACAGCCAATTCCGATTAAATTTGGAAAAGACTCGGATAGAAAATGCAAATGCATTTTCTTTGCAAGGAGGTAGTCAAAATCCTTTTGGAAAGCCTTTCCCATAGCCAGTCATTGCATGTAAACACTGTATCGAAAGCTTTCTGTTTGGGTTGTACCCAGCGTCGTGACGTAATGCTCCGCTAAGTTTTTTCAGCGCTGCAATGCATTTTTAAATACGGCGACTTCAAAACACTACCGGTCTGCATCAAAGAGTGATTTATTCATCGCAACTTTGAAATATTTTAACATTTTTGGACTGTTAGACGGGGGAAAAGGGACTACCGCACACGCCCTCTTTGTCATATTCTTCTTCTGGGCCCTTGTTGGCGGTTGGCATCGGGCTCACTGAAACGTTATCGCCACCCTATGAACGGGAATGTGGATCGTCTACGCATGTATGAAAGTGTTTCGGATTATTTGAATTGACGTAAACACTGGGTCGTAAAAGATCACAAGTCATGTAAACAGGCGACCGACATTGCAATTCGGAAAGGTTTAATTCGGAAAGGAGAGAAGTGCCCAATGTAAACCCACCTGGAATGTAGAACCCCGCCAATTCAGACATTAGTGTGATCATAAATCACTTAAATCGCTTTATTTAGCAAAATTTGATGCAGATACAGCCATTTATTTATTACTTATTGAAGATCTCCTAATCTACCAAAAACTGTAACGAACTGTCAGTATCTTTCAAATATTCCGGTAATGCTCATCTCTCCTCAATCTCTTGTGTCTTCCACGTCTCTGCTCAGCCCACCGCTCTCATCTCAAAGATGACAGCTGAAGACATGCTTCCTATCAACTTTGGCTGAACAAAGTTAAAAAACCCTCGTCTTAGAGTTTACATACAAATGATGCTGAAAACCAAGAGAAACAGGAAAGAGCTCGTCTTTGTGTTTGATGCAAACAGCAAATAATCCTATCCAATAGTATTTTTGATTGAAATGTCCATCCCTACTCCAAAATCCACCAGTATAACTGACACACCTTGCTTATATTTTTTAATAATTCAAAAAATATTCAAATGAACTTTGATTAAGACTTTAGCATAGTGCAGCTCTTTATATGCAGAACTAATGACTACTATCCCACTCCCATCAGATGTCATCAATGTAATGTCTAATGAAATGCATTCACAAGGAGTCATTTAAGTTACAGTTTTTAACACTGTACTTAGAAAAGCAGTTCTGTAAAATAACAGCTTACAGTTACAACTTAACAATGAACGTGTCACCTCCGTGAGTATGTAAGGGCCTAAAGCACCCCTGGGTCCAGTAAATATGAATGTTACTGTAGTCTGAAGAAAACAGGTCAGTATGACCTCATTGCCTCTCAATTGTCCACCTGACAGCAAGGGTTAAAGTTAATGCAATTGAAAAAGAAGCCACGGTACATAACAATTACGCTAAATATAACGGCTTTAAACACTCGCTCCTTTAAGCCTAAACTCCATTTAACTGTCAAATTGACGGCAGCAAAAAAAGGTTTCTGCAGACAAGTCGTTGACACACAAGTATGTATGTGACAACCCCCCGCCCAGCCACGCACAGGATTTCTTATTTGCCCACGTTGTTTCTTTTTTGGACACACATAAAAAAGCAGGTTGTCTGCCAGTTCCAATCAATCATCACGTTTGACTCCCCTAATATGCAGCTACGCACTTTAACCCCGTACTCCTCAAGTTTTTGTCTTTACCGTCTGCTGCGAATGAAAGCAGCCTCCCTTCTTCTCTCTCCTGCCCTCCTACTTATTTTATCTTACTTGATTCATTCCCAACTTCACTTTGATAAAAGAAAACTCCCTTACCCAAGTTGTGTATATCAATATTAATCAACATGGGTATTTTATGGCTGAACAAAGATGAAAATACCAAACACCCAAAGTAGTTCTAATGTTGTGTTTGTGTGATGCTTCACATCACTCGTCACAACATCTCAACTCCTTGTCTGTACATTTGAATGCATTTACAGGCGTGTGCGACAACTCTTTCATCCATGTCGCATAACGTGTGGTTTTCCCTAACTTTTTGTTAGGATTTGCAACACTATTAAAACTGAACGCATTGTAGCTGCATCCAGTTTTTGTTTCCCCTTCAGAATTTATCTCTTCATCCCTCTCTCCCTTTATTCCCATCAAACAACGTTCCTCCTCTGTCTGTCCTCCATCATCCGTCACCACCTCCTCCAACCATCTTTGGCTCTGTGTCAGTGGTGGAGTCAAGGCCTATCTGTCCTCCCCTCTCACTGAGCTGTTAGACCATGTTGACCACCCTAATTAACTTCTTGTCTTATCAGTTACACTGTGTGTGTGTGTGTATGTGTGCGCATATGTAAATGATGGCCAACTCAATGGTGGAAAACTAACAACAGTAATCACATGAATCTTCATTAATCCATTCTGGAAGAATTGACATTCAAATTAACACTTCAAAGACTTTAGCCTACTTTAAAAACATCAAAATAGGTTGTTTTTCAATATCAAGCATTCTTGTATGATTCCTTGGAAGTGTGTATGTCTCTCAATGAAAACACAGAAGTACGTCCACTTAAGTGTGTGATAAAGCTTTTAATGGAGCGTGCGCATAATACTCCTTTCTTAATTTAATGTAATTTCTCAGCGCCAAAGTGTTGTCAGTTTTATTAGAACCTTTCTGATGAGAAAAAGCTGTGTGCCCTGCTCCTCATTAGAAGTTGATAACACAGACACACACACATACACACACGACCTTGGCTTGACAAATGGTAGGAGCTCGGTGTGGGTGTGTGTGTGTGTGTGCATCCACAGCGCAGCAGGGGTTAAGGAAAGGCTTTTCAAGTCGTGGAGTCTGAACTATGCCAATGAAAACAGAGTCCGTATTGGAGCCAGGCAGCTGTCTAAAAATAAAGACAGAGACACAATATGGAGGATGACTACAGTACGAGAAGTTTAACTGAAATGCCTTCACAAACACTATTCTTCCACTCACCAACATTAAGTTTGTATCTCTATTTATTAATATGTTCCACCAGTCAAACACACCTTTGGTTATTTCACAACTTCAGAAACTATTCTCTCGCTGAGTACTATACCTTTGATACACCCTCAATAATAATAATAATAATAATAATACATTTAATTTTGAAACTAATGCAGACTAATATTTGTGTTAGAACATCTCCCTCCGTGGAGGTTGCAATGTTTTATTTCTGTTGAAGGCATTTTACAGAGACGTTGATCCGACTGATTGTTATGAGGCAACAGTTCTGTACTGGCTCACATTGCATTAGCTCAAGCCAGCTGTACCTAATGAACCCCAAGTTACAAAGAAGATTCTCATACAAGAGAGCATCCAAGAGAACTTTGGGCAACCCTTCCTTAGGGATGATGTAAACCGTTAATAGGCTGCACATAAATTCCATTCCTCTTGAAGGAAAAATATTTTGCAGTAAGTGATACTTTGATTTCTTTTTAACTACAAACATTGCTATGATCCTAGATCCTGAATATTTGTTAAATAAAAGAGCTCCATAAATTGTGTGAATACCTTATTCAAACAATGTTTAATGATGGATAGACAACAATGTTGTTATGATTGAAACACATAATTAACAATCTGATCAATTGATCGGTTAAGTATATATGATCACTCCTGCTCATTTTTTTGAATGAAAAAGAAAGGGACTGGAGGGATTGAAATAATTTGAAGTATAAGTTGACTCACAGCTCCTTCAAAGACGCTGTCATAGATGTTGTCCATGTCGCACTGAGGGCAGGTGAAGGTAAACCGTTCACAGTCTTTGTAGCGTTCCTCGTCCGTCAGCTGGACCGGGGCTCCCAGCATGCCATCAGCCTCCTCCTCCCTCTGGTACTGCTGCTGAGCCCGGAACTGACTGGGGTCCAAACCTGGTGTGAACAGAAGATTATTCTACTTTAAATCACTGATTATATTTATCTTAATATAACGGGGTCTAATCGAGATTAACAATCTCTTTTAAAAAAAAAATTAACGGACAAAGTAGCAGCCAATCACACAAACTCAAAATTCAACAAAAACAACATGTTCTGCACAATATTCACAGTAAAACAAGTGCTAATCACAGCGTTGCCTCACAACAAAAACAAGCACGTCTCCTTTCTCAGGTGCCTCTGAACAAATATTATCAATCAAATGACCCTAGCAAATTGTCCCATATTTATGGTACATAGTAAGAAAGGGCAGTTTTTCCCAGATCTGTCAAAACATGTGGTAAATTAAAATGCAGCTACCTGGAATAGCATAACTAGTGACTATCAGAGCTGATAGAGAATGGTACAGAGGTTGGTTTGAGGGTTCCTCCCGTATTGCTTTATACATAAAAATGTACCAGTGCTGTTTTGTGTTTTGTGCGCATGGCCAATGACGTGAAACACACCAAGTTATAAAGAATACAGTGATGAGTGAGGGACTTTGCATTTGTTCCGAAAATCGATGAGGCCGCATTCACGTACAATATGTCACCATAATTAACAAGAGGCAGAAAGGCAGCTTCCAACAGTCTTTTTCTTTGCACTGAAAGTAAAACAAGTGATGTTTCCAAAATAAAAGTCAATCTCCATTTTGATTTTCTTGACAGATTTGTGATATGTACATCAAATGAAAGCTTGTTATCTAACCATATACCAAAGTAATAGCATGAGGTGACCCTCTCAATAGATTTGCCATCATTATAAATTAAATGTATTATTATTATTATGGATTTAGCATGAATTGTGTAAACATGCCCACGGAAATTGTAATAGTAAGTAAGTAATAGTTAAGTAACAACTTAATATTATAACTATTTGACAACAATGTTGCATCTATTTTTGCATTTATGAGATTGTGGAAAATTTAATATGACAAGTTTTCCATGTTTGGCTGCCACATCTGTCAACATTGTATAAAACAGGAATTACACCTAATGCTAACACATAAATGAGGACGCATTAGTACAATCACTCAAAGTAATCTGTGCGTCGCAAATACCTCATGGCCATGGTTTATGAATAAAATTGTACATCTCTAAACTTCAAATGAAAATTTTAATAAGGCATTTATTCCCAACTATTATCTAAGCTGATGTCAACAGCAGCAATTACAAATTATCCACCTATATAAATCTTAATTTCTACTTTCAATGAGCATTTGGCTTTTTCTTTTTTATAGTAAGCTATATAATTTGTAATTTGTTTTAGACATACGGCAACCTGTACTCCTAAATTCCATTATTTAACACAAAAATGATACGACCCACACCGATTAAAACTAAAGGTCTTGACAGTCTATGAAAACCCATCATTATCATACCAAGCCAAGTGGCTATGAGCACGCCGTCAATGCCCTCAATGGGGTCACAGATACGGGACACAACAGGGTGGACCTGCTGGGCAAGGTAGTACTGAGTGTCCAGAGAGAGACCCTCTTGGTTCTGGAGCTGCTCTAGACCATAGGCTCTCTGACTGGCTGCCAGTGTGGAGCCATCCTAGGAGAGAAAGAACAGACGTGCTATCACAAAGTAGAGGAATGGGTTTTACAAGGAAGACTTTATAATTTGGAGATGACATGTAATTATAAAAACTAACTCCTGGAGCACTGAAGAATTTCTATTTATGATTCACACACCTTGCAGATGATGTATGAGACTGTATCTCCAGCTTTGACGCGCCGACCACCCTGGGAGTTGATCCACAGTGCCACATGGACATGAGGGAGGCTCTTCTTATCTGGATAGTCTTGTGGATCTTTGGTCAGAGCCTGAAGGAGAGAAAAACAACATCATGATGAAAAAATTAACAGGATATATAATAATAATATTTGCTGTTAATTATCAAATCAGAGAAATATAAACACATCAAACATTTTCAAACGCCTGAAATAGGTTGTGCTGATTTGTCTGTTTCCCATCTTGAATTTCCTAAACTCATTAAAGAATGCGCAATAACCTCACTTAGCCCACTGTACATACGTTGTTCAGGCATAATATTAAAAACACCTTTTTAATATAGTATATGCTCTTGTTTTCTGACAAAATAGGTCTGTTATGTACTATATGTTCTGACAATATTCTGTTCTCCTTCCTTAGACCTCTATGTAAAGTGCTAAGCATTGCAGACTGGGAAAACAACTACACATGAAGTCTTAGAGATGCCCTGACCCAGTCGTCCAGCCATCAAAATCTGGCACTTGTCAAAGTGGCTCTGATCCATATGCTTTGCCAACGTCCAACACATCAACTTCAGTACGAATCGGTCTCTTGCTTCCTAAAATATCCTACCCACAGTCAGGTGGCATTGCGAAAAGTTAATCAATGTTATTCTTGAATTTAACTGTGACTGGTAATCTTGTTACGGCTGATCGGTGTGCACGCTGCCACATCCTTACCTTGTTTATCTCAAACTGGTTGAGTGGGGTGTCTCCAGCTGCTACTTTCTCTCCCACCTCCACCAGGTGTTTCTGAATATTCTCTACAATGACATCGCGGTTCTGGTCGGACAGGATTTGACCAATCACATAGCTGCAAGGGCAGACAAAATAAGCAGTACATTAAATGTCAAATGAAAAGAAAAAATAAGATTGGTGACAAACTGTAGAATTCAGTCACAGCTCTGGTGTATTATACGTACTTGCCACATTCCTTGGCCAGGTCACACCAATCTCTGCGGACTATGTCCAAGCCTTTAAGCTCTTGCTTAACACTATAGCGACCGTCACTATGGGTCTCCACCACCAAGGCAGCATACTTTTTCTTCTTCAGTAGCAGAAGGGACTTAAACACACCATCGATGTCGATCTCCAGCAGTTTGTAGAGCTTGTTTACTTCTGCCTTAACCTGAGGGTGTAAAATGGGAATTCAATTAAAATGTTAGAGATGCGTATACATGAATATGGAGAAAATATAAAGATGAATATAGCTATGTCGCACCTTATTGCCAAGTTTGAAAACGTCCTCCAGAACTCTACTATTGGTGTTGATCATAATGGAGTCTGTATCCCCATAGATGACTTCCAGATTCATCTGAGTCACACGAGAGGAAGGCGGCACAAAGAACGGAGCGAAAGGGAAACATCGCAATCATTATTACCAAGGGAGAAGATATACATTTTATCTGTTTTTACCTTGTAGCACTTTGAGATTTGATCCAAATGTAAAGTGCGTTATAAATAAAATGTACTATTATTATATGAAGTAAATTTTATTTGGTTTTGCATTCAATCTTAAACCAAATATAAAGTATTCAAGTATTGGCAGTTAGAAAGTATTAGTGTCTATGCATTTATTACTATAAATTCCATAGCAGTGCATCACTGATGTAAAGAAAGTGCATATTATGTATGCCATACATGGTTTATAGATACTATATAAATATATGAAACTAAACAACCAAAATATAGAAAGTACTGCACATTGACCTTGTATTGTAATATTCACACCTATACAGTAATACTTGTCACATAAAAATATGTTAAAAACATTTCACACATCATGGCTGTCAGCTACACAAGTGGACTTCTTTCACATCCATATATAGTCCATAATAATGTGATTGACGGTATCATGTGTAGTGGAAATAAGACATAGTAAGCCTGTTATGTGTCATTGTGATCTTGCATTCCAGAAATTTATCCAGAAATACTTTTAACATTTAGGAAATAACCGGGATAGTTTATATTCATTCATATTTTAGGTCAAATCCTCCAGCTACTCTTCAAATATATTTTGTTTTCACAGTCCTTGACCCGATTTGTATTAAATGAACTGCTCGGGACAATCAAACGCTTGATGGAGACTCACCTTCTGAACCAGGTCTTTGGTGTGCATCAGGATCTGAAGCAAAAGCAAACATTCAACATGAACCGCAGCTCCCACAAAGGAGAAAAAGCATTACAAAAAATAGTTTTTTCAGCACAGTAAACAAACATCTAGGAAACAATCAACAATTACACGGCTTCTATGTTATTTATTTTGTGTGTATGCCTGTGCGTACACACACATGTGTGGAGTTGGGAGCAAAGCAGGTGACTTGCTTTTAAATGGGGGATAATTGGCTAAGAGGGCAATTATGAGAGCATGCTGTGACAGGCATCTTTTGATCCGACACACATCCCAGCCAGGCAAAACACACACGCGCACACACAAATGCACACACACACATACTCTCAACTTAATAACTTATAATGGCCTTCATCGCCCACAGAGTGAGTGGCGGACAAATAAGAGAATTCTATTAACGCAGATTGTACACTGTGTTTGTGTGTGTCTGCTTGTTAGAGAAAAAAAGCAGGAGAGAAGGAGAGGGATCACAACAGGTGGGGGCTCAGAGGAGGGGAGGGCAAGGTGGAGTGCTCTGGGTGGCTAATCTAGGGGGGTAGGAGGTACGGAACGCAGTGTGACCTGTCACCAGCAATCTGCTCCTCAATCAACCACGGCCACATATATACACACCCGAATCACACTGCGCTCTGTGTGGGGACAAGGACGTGGCTATTTCAGAGTGTGAGGAAGGGGCGGTGTCAGGCTGCTGTGGGACAAGGGGTGGGGCGTTTCACTCCCTGAAACCAGAGTGGGACTTGAGCATACTTTATGGACTGCTACATACCGCTGTAGGACAGGGGAGTTTGAGTCATTCAGAGAACAGCCTCCTCCATTAAGGGCTGCAGTCAAGGTCAAGGTCTCACCCCAACACACACACTCACACACGCTCACAAATCTATGCTTTAGCACATTCGCACTAAATTGTGCCGCTAAGCTTTCATGCGGACAAAATGACTGGCCCTTCTCCTTGTACAGTTTGAAGGAGTGTACAGGTAGATAAATCTTCATAGCAAAATCAAAACTATCTCAATGGCTTTAAGTAACAACAGATAATGTTCTCCTCTTCTTAGGTAAAAATGTAAACCCTGCCCTTATTTAAACTTCAAAATGAAGCTGGATAATTTCCCACTGTAAAGAGATAGAAGGGATTAAGACCAGGGTCTGCGTAGAGTAGACATCTTCTCATTCTCACTTGATACTCCCCCTCGTGAAAACAAGCATCTTTTTTCTTGAGCCCTGTCAGTATACATTTTCTGTCTCCCTTTTTAAGTTCAAACAACATTTATGGGAGCATTTTTTACCATGACCAGTGCTGAAAGAACATGCGCGGGACTACATTAAGAGAGGATGTAAACATAAAGGCTGAAGAAAAAGGGTCTAGGGAAATTAAGACATCAATACCCAGCAGGGATGCGCTTCCTTTCAGCTGAATAAATATTTTGCCAAAAACATGACAAGTGTGTTTTAATGATCGAACGTGAAATAATGATCGAACACATTTGAAATATTCCGAGTCTACACAAACAAAATTGTTTGGTTCTTTGTATTTTTGATGTTTATTTATCCTAGCTCAATTTCATCCATTTGTATTAATGTTTTTTGTTGTGATCTTACAATAAAAAAAAAGAATATGTTTGTTTTGCAGAGGTTTTATCTGCTCTATTCATTAAAAGGAAATCAAATCAAAGCAAATAGATCTATTGATTGAAGTAGGTATGCACATTTATTAACAATATTACAAGCATGGCTAGAGAGTGAAATTGCTGATATGACAAATGAAGTGTGAAATTACGTGTCAATAAATAACCAAATAACGTTATACATCAAATTAATCCAGCATTAATTAACTAATCCGCCTTGAAATTCAGAGGTTCCAAACTGGACCCTCATTCCACTCTGCTATTAGGCTGGTAAACACAGTCTATGCTCATTTAAATGATTGTTTTTTGAGAGTAAACAGGGTTTATAAAAGTATTTATTTTACTAACTTACTTTGAAGATATGTTTTGGTAATTTATTTAAACTTATCCCTCGTACTGAAGCGTGTCTTTTAATCTGTTTCCTTTAGCATTTAACTCTTCCTGGGTTGTCTGTTAGAGATGACTGTATGGACTGGGAAAGCTACAAATAAATTGTCCTCTTGGGATAAATTAAGTTGTCTCAACTTGAACCTGAAGACCTCCTGGATGGTGTTTCATTTACTCACAGCCATATCCATTCATCAACACAGGTGTGCCTTTTTGCAAGGGAGATCTTTTATTGTTGACACACTTCTGTCACGCCATGGATAATATCATGTCAAGAAATCTGCATTAAAATCTACTGTTCATCGTATGGTGTGGCCTCTCTGATCAACAGGACAAATCCGGGAGAAACGATCAGTCTGGAATCATCAGAAAAGAGATAGGAAAAAGAAAAGGGCAGAGAAGTGACGAATAGAGATATGTGAAAAAGGCACAGATACAGCAACAGCAAAGTGAGGTGGGAGGGGCCAGAGAACGAGGTGAGAAGGTGTTGATGTAATTGATGTGGGACTCATTTAGACACATTTTCCATATACTGTCAGTTCCAGTTGGACAGACTGCTTTGTGGTATGAACTGTGTGAAAGACTAGTCATTGGACCAATATAAAATGTGTGGGTGTGCATGCTCATCTTTAAACAGATATCACAAGATTTAAAAAAGTATAGAATTTCATTCTTTGTAATCAATTAATTGAAACAACTATGTCATTTTGACAGCCCTAAAGACAATACGTATTAAAAATAAGTTGTGTCTTCGTCTCACTCGCTTTTGGTCTATACACTGAGAGCCTTCCACTCACCAGCAGATGAGTGGAGGCATGTTAAACCTCAGTGTGGCAGAGGCTCAACTGACGATTGTTACGAAAAGCATTCAACTGAAAAGCATTTTGGGATGACAAGTCGGCCGACTGAAATAGCGCCTGTGAAGTAACACACCACTGTCAAAGCTGGGGAGAGGGGTGGGGGCTTCTATGCACAGAACACATGAGCACTTATGCACAAGGGTGCCCACACACACACAAACACACCTCTTTCGCACTGAAATACACACACACACACACACACACACACACAGACTTTCGCACTGACACAATTTCACACATGAAACATGTAAAGATCCTCTTCAGCTGCTGGAAGCTATGCACACACATTCCTGAACATATATAGAATATAACAAAAGCTTCTCAAAAATGACAATTTTGTTTGCATACAAAGATGAATGAGGTTAAACATGTGCACACACAAATATACAAAATGCACACCTATCCTGGGAGATGCCATAGATGTGTTCTCATGTCTGCTGCTGCGAGGGTCAATCTGCTGCAAAGCTGCGTCTGATTTAATACAACCGGATGAGATCACACACGGCCCTGTTCATTGAAAATAACTCAACAATGATAACAATCCTACTGCTGTCTGCTCAATTAAAAATATGGAGCTTTGATATATGGAGAGGACATATCCTGATGTATCACTTCAGCCCAGGCACCAGTGTAGTCACCAGTGAATTCTTGAAATGTCAGTTGAAATAAGTCAGCTGTCACTCCGTTTGTCTGAGTACCTGTCATTCATATAATTAACTGATAGAGCAAGGTACATGGAACCGTATATTAGCTTTTGGCAAGGAATCCCTCAGTAGCACATCTATATTTCTGACCATATTCAACCTCTTCCTCTTCCTATCTCTCATCCACAAAACACAGAGATGGGACAAATGGTACTTTTTGTCGACTAAGTACTAGTATGGGAACTTCCTAGGGAGGTGCATCACTCCTGTAAAAATCGATTTAATACATTTCTAGATACGTGTCCTACGATATGAATCGGGATCATTACATTACATAAACTATATAATACACATAATAATACAGTATACTATACTATAGAATAATACAATATAAACTGAGGTCTAACAGACACACACACACACACTCATGCCACGGTGCTTCATTTCACTCAGGAAAAAAACATTATGAAATATGATCAAATTAAGTCTTTTTCCTTTAGTACACTTAAATCCATGAAATTTGCAAAGCTCCTCTAGCCCTGAAAACAACATTAATATGGAGGATGGAAACTCATTGATTAGCAAGGTTCCCATACACACTGAATAACTGGAAAGACTGAAAACTATGGGAGAAAATGAAACACCATCATATATCACAGATTTTGTGTTTGGTTGAAGTGCTTCCTCACTCCTATTTAAGGGATCAATGGGAAAAGTTGCCAAATAAAGCACAAAACCTGTTGGTTTACAAGTCCAGTCCGTGGGGAACATCAAATATTAAAAGCTTTGGTTACAATAGCATAAAAAATAAAGATCTTAATTACTGGTAGGTAATTTCCTCTACCTGTATTCTCCCTGCACCAGAGACATTATCGACGTCTAGGCCAGCGATTGCTATGTGAAATCACCAGCGTAAGAAGAGCTTCTGTCGGTTACTCATACATCATCCTTTTCTATTATTAATTTGATACCATCAACCGCTAAGTGTCTAGAGCATCTGTTGTCTTTCTTATGAATCAGCTGATATAGCTTAGTTTATTAGATTATCCAGTACATGAGCTTAAAGAATTTTAAGGTGTATAACTGAATATACATAACACCCACTTGCCAAGTCAGCTAAAACCATGTACCAATTATCCTCTCATTTACAGCTCTATCAGTAACCCTGATAAAGACACCATGTATCAGCTCAGTCCATATTAAAGTATAATCCCCACCATTAGCCCAGTCTCACATGGCCTCATTAGTGAGTGTTACTGAAGTCGCAGTTGATTCTGAAACCTGTCCACTGTCAGCCCGCACAGACGACCCATATAGCCAAAATAGCAGCAATGCTCACATGTGACTATTTGTTAAGCCCACTCCCATCAAGAGTAAAGCCAGTTCTTTATGAGGACTGCAGGGCCATGGAAATACGCAGCCTTCATTTCCCCAGACATAAGCGTGAATGGGCCCACATACACACACATCAACATAGGAAGGCTTATGCATTCTTGTGTCTAATTCAGGGAAATGTAAAAAGGACCCCTGTGATTCTGAGACAGCAGCAGCCATTTAGACACTGGTGAAAAGAGATGGGTGCAACAATATTAACTTGCATACTTGTATAAAGATGAGACCTGATAGGGTGGTTTTGGTATTCCTGTGTCTAATTCTGGGAAATGATTTGTGATTCTAGAGACAGCGGGAATGATACAGAACCTGAGTGAGGGACACCAGGAGTAACAATATTTACTTAGACTTCATTACAAGCGCACGCACCCTTGCACACAAGTGCACATAGAGGTTTAACCTAAACCCAACTTTGACCTCTCAACACACTCAGCTCTGTTACCCAAGCCCTCTTCTATCCTTCACTCTGCATGCCATCCAATAATGTCAACTACAAGCTCCTGTCAGGCTGTTTTTAAACACAAGGACAGAGACTCAATTACAGCAGAATGGATCTGGAGAGTCGTCCCCTGTCCTGGGAGACACACACACCTGCTAATAGTTGTCAGATTTGCTGGCAAAAGGGTCTAAAGGTCAAACCAATCTGCGTTCCACAACAATCAGCAGCTTCCACTAGACTCCATTGTTAACATTGCTTGATTAGGAGGAGGTACACACATTAACACACACATACAGATTGTATTCCGATATGGGAGACAAACCAAAGCATTTAATTGAAAATTACAAATTTATAATACATAAAAGACAACTTCTGATTCATTCAGCATTCTTGAAGTGAAAGATGAACTACACTTCAGAGAGGCAGCTTTTAGGGTGCCCTTGACTGTTAACAGACACTTGCCCGTTTGTCATGACTGGCAACATTTAACACCGGCATAACGAATTAACACCAGCCACCAGCCGAATGCTGTGCAGTTTTTCCTTCAACTGATCTATGACATCAAAGAGAATCTGCAGAAAACACGCCTTTCTCTTGAGTATTATCTTATTTGTCGGTGTAAGTCAGGGATACAACCATCAGTGAACAATAAATGCCTTTCTGGTACTAGCAATGCATTTATCAGCCCATTATAAACACATGCATGTAAGCGGTCTCAGTATTGTATATCTGTTTCTCTGCACCCAACTGTTTTCTGGCAAACATACAAAAGAACCCAAAATAACACTGAGGGGTTGAGGGGGACATCAATTTATGGCTGCGTAATCCTAAACCTTCACCTTCCCCTTAATACCCATCATCCCCCTTTAATACCCACACATACCAGGACAGAGTAGGGCCACAACAAATGGTCCCCCAACAAAGGGCAGAGTTCGGCCAGTAGCACTTGTGTGCGCACATGCAGGGACACATGTACATCATCACATACATGCAGACACAGATAGATGTGAGACATACTCAAGGAACACAGGAGCGAAAAGAAGAGAGGGATTTCTCCTCTTAACTCTGAAAGTCTGATCAGAAGAGACACCGCCAAGAGTCTGTCAGCTCCCTCATCTTAACCCTCCCCCTGGGCTGAACAACCGGTACGGCCCCTGGCCTGATACGTCCTACCACCAAAGGGGTTAAAGCCTCAAATTAAAAAGAGAGTGAGAGAAAGATGAGAGCTAAGCCAATCAATAAATACGGAGAACACATGCACATTCACTTGTCCTGACGGATGAAGGGAGCCGTAGGGGGGTGGATTTACACCGCTAGCAGAGCAGCATGCAGTGTGCATGTTTCAATTACAAAAATAAAAAGCCTCCTAAATCATGATATGAAAGTAGAGTGTAAATGTGACGATTAAAATCGGATCTTGGCAACAAACTGCATTTGCCATAAATATACTGGAAACACTGCTATAAATTCCAGCTGGTCCATCTTGTTGGAAACTACCAAGAACTACTTGGATTAAGCTGTTTAAGATCTGAACGCAATATAAAATAAAAAAAAACCTGCTTAATTTTGTTCAAGTCATTATATTCAGAAACCAATTGTCAGAGTGTGATAGCCTATACAATAGCAACGATACTTAGTAAGCATAGTCATTACAGCTGACACAAAGATGTGCAGAGTAATATCAGAAAATTCACCAACAACATGAACGAAAAATTGTCTGATTGAGGATTTATGTCAAAAATGATCAAAGAATACCCAATAAATAAATGTCCAGATATAGATTTTAATGAGCAATTAGTTACTCTGCACAAAAATTTCCATGGTGTTTTATTCGCATAGGGACTGCATGGTTGTGTCGATGCCATGTTTTCACCAAACACAACCTGCAGCATTAATAGAGGGGTCTAAGATCATGGCTACAAAGTAAACAAAAACATTAAAAAGTTCACGATCAAGCCGTTTCCTCTGCACATTGTAGGCTAAGCTTGGATTGATGACATTCCATCCAATCTCTTCCTACTTTATGTATGTAATGCACAAATGTTGTTAAGTCCTAATTTAATACATCCATTCTTCCATTTTCAAAGGGCACCGAAACATATCCCAACTGACATAGTGCAAGAGGCCGGGTACACCCTGGACAACAAGCAGACGCAAACAACCATTACCTCTCACATTAATTTTTGGACCGTAGGAGGAAGTTTGAGTACAAGGAGGGAACATGCACACTCCACCCTGACAGGCCCCAGATACATAACAGAATTTGAACCAAAACCATCCTGCTGTGAGGCAACAGGGCTAACCACTTAACCACTCGCATTACATGCAGAACCAGTTAAAAGAATAAGCACAGTCTCAAACTTTTTGACTAATAGTGTAAAATTCCATTGGTTTAAGGTCCTTGCAAAACACTGAGTAACTTCAGATGACCGTTCCACTTTATCATTGAAGCAACAACTGACAAGGACTAGACTAGGGTGGTGTGTGCTGATATGAACTGTATTTTCACAACATGGTTTTATGGTTGAAACCGAAGGCAAATTTTCACATTGTGGAAATTACGGTTTTCGTATTGGTTAAAAAAGTGAGCAAGCAAGGAGATTACAAAGTTGGTAGATGCAGTTATCAGCTATCTCGAAGAGGAACTGCAACCAAAAATGCCTACATGTAAACACTGATGTGCCACATAGAAGATATAATAATTAACACAACTAAGCCTTTATTAAATTATTATATCAGGTTTATTAACATTACTCGTGTTTGACAAACATTCCAGCATGGCATCTAAAAATCTCACACAGCGGCATTGTTACAGTTAAGTTGTCAGCATAGAGTCCTCGTTGTGGCAGTATTAAACAATCTATGGGGTGTAAGGGCGAGAGGAGGAGAGTAGCATTCAGCCATGCTACTATAGCTAAACATTGTTTGCAATGACTTCCATTGTCTTCTCAGAATTCCAAAAACTTCCACACCTCAGAATTTGAACATAATGTAGTTGGTTGGATTCATCTCTTTGTCACCTGAATCAGCGGGATTCTCTTCTGGATAAATTTTGCCTTTTCCATTTGCCAGTTTCTTTCACAAAGGAATACAGCTTTACCCCTCACAATTCTGCCGGACTCTCTCTCTCTATTGCTCTTTCAAGCTACGTTCACATGACGACTCTACTTGCGTGAAAATTACTGTGGGTTAATAAGTGTCAACTGTGTGAGTATTGCAAACCGGCAGACAATTGGCTGCTGCCAGTTTTCGGAATAAAATGTTGCGGATTCACTGAAATAAGATTGCATGCAAGTCAAAATCGAGATTTTATTACATCTGATCGCTCATCTCTATGTGAAACCGAGCAAAATTCTTACATTTTAGTATACGCTGATACTGATAGATGAGAGTACCCAATACATCTTTAGTTTCAAAACAGGTTTCATTGTACTGATGACAAGTTGCTACTAGATTTGAAGTTGTAGTGCGGACCGCTGGGAATCTCTTATTTGGGCTATGTGTACGGTGAGGAAATGACAAATCCTGAATCAGTAACAACCGATAAAGATTAATCACCAAGACTGTGCGTTACACCACTTCAATATTGTTTACGGCAAAGTAGGTTATGGCAGGTAGCATTAGCAAACTCCTTAATCTGGGGGCTGTGCTGGGCCAGTTTGTTGTATTTAAGGAGTTTGATAGGGAAATGAAAATATCCCCTTTGCCCCACTATGTTACTGAGGTCTTTCCTTATGTTATGTCTGACAAATGAAGTGTTTGCTGTTCTGTATGAGGTCGCAAGACAGCTGGGTCAGTCATGTCCAAGGCCACTACAAATGTTCACAAGCTTAGAAGAATAAAACTATTCAGGACTGTAGGATGAGACTCGCACCTCAGCTTACAGAAATCTTGACAGAAGATTTCCATCTTCTGTCAATCTTCTCTGTTATAACAGATCTGTCTGTAATGAACCCATATATTTAAATAGGTAAAACTGAGACTCCACAAGTTAATTCCTTTTCCTGAAATGATCTGAGGACAAGATTTTCTTTTAATCAGAGCTGTTTTCTAGCACACCCCCCCCCTTAAAGTTAAGTTGGGAATAGTTTGTAGTCTGTTTTACTTTTTTCATCACAACTGGCATTATAAGTATTTCCACGCTGATAATATTGCTCCTCCAACACCTTCTGCTGTTAGCTGCTCAACTAACGGACGTTTATGTTGCACTGCCATTACGTTTTTTCATTGGGTGGTTGTATAGGAGTAATGTAAGAGTATGAGAACAAGTACACAGTCCCAGTACCAGCTTCCATTAATAGTTGAACTCAAAATTAATAATCGTCAAATAAGAGTTATAATTTTTATTAAAAGTGATGCACTTGTTCTGATTGTATCACTAATAGTTTAGGAACAACTAGTCCTGACTGCAGGTAGATATTCAACCAATAGTCATGTGCCCAACTTGTAAAGTGCAACAACGCTGCCATTTCAATATGTGCAAGTATAATTGACTTCTTGCTTGAAAGTAGCAACATGTCCTCGATGAGATAAACCACAACAAGCTAAAATGCAATAAACTAATCCACTTCTGGCCCTTGACAAAGACCCAAGGTGCAAGTCTGCAGGGACAGAAACTCCCACCTGTCCTAGTGAATCAAGTGTGCACCTTTTACAATGTAGCTCTGTCAGCTGAACAACGAGCGTGACTGCAGGCACAAACGAAGTGACAAAATAACATACACACACACACACAGTAACTTCCCTGCCCTCTATTAGGGAGCACAATGAGTGTGTAAAAGCATCTTAATGAAGGACTCCCCTGAGGCAAAGCTCAACGCCTCTGCTGAGGATGTGTACTGTTGGAGCTCATTAAATGAACATGAGTACTACCATGGTGGGAGGGAGGGAGGCAGGGGGGAGAGAGAGAGAGAGAGAGGGGGGGGGAGAGAGTGTGGTGCTCAGTTGCAGTACCAAATTTAGCTCTTTATGTCATGTAGCATGCACACCTCTTTGCACCAATTTATTGAGCATGCAAGTCCACGTTGTTGCGATTGTAAAGATTGGCAGAACACCAGTGAGTTTTCGTCTCATGTGTGCTACTTTGGTGTTTTGTTTTTGGAAACACATAATACTTTTTATGAGACGGACACTACAATATATTAAGGCTGCGCTATTATGGCCAAAATGATGATCTACACACCTTTTGTCAAGTGTGTTGACCCATTTTCCTGTAGTCTTCAATGCTGGCATTATTTACTGGACACATATCTTGGGCCAAAATGGCAATTTTTCTATTTTCCAGTAGTTGAACAAGTTGGTTGTGGTGCTTTGGGGCACTTTTTGCATAACATTTGATCCAAACATTGAATGATGTTCCGCTTTTCGGGATTATTTCTTTACCTTCTGCCCCCACAGACGTTTGTGGCGTTGCTAACGATGTTTTGTTGTATGACTGATGTGTATGTATGTTGAGTCTTCTGCACTTTTAGATGGTTGTATGTCTGAGTGCTCAGTTGTTGCAGTGTTTGATGATCTGTGAGAAACATTTCGTTTTCTATATATATTCTATCTATATACGGTGTATGTGGATGACTGACAATAAAAGTTGAGTTGAGTTTGATGTTTATTTCAGTCGTCTGCTATCTGTAATAGCTGTGTATTAGTGACATGCTTTCAGCGTTAACTATCTGGACGACATACAGGAAACACAGGCAGCCTGGTGCAGTGTACAGCTGTGATCGGTCAGTTGATAGTCAAGGGAGAGCATGATTTCCTTTGCAAGGGAGCATCACATGGGGGATGGTTTACACGCTTTAAATGTCAATCTCAATCACGTTTGTTGAATTGTGAAAAGCCACAATTATAATCGAGATTAAAATTTAAATAACCATGCAAGCCCTTAAAAAAAATCTCTTTTCTGACAAATCAATTTGATGAAAGATCAAAAGAAAAGAGTACAGGGTCAGGAAGGAGAGTTTAGTTAATGACAAATCAGAGGCAGAACAAAACCAAACAAGAATATGAAGAGGAGGAAAAAGTTAGAAAGCCAATGAAAGAGTAAGCAGTGCTGTGCACAATATGGAAAGTGACAATGTACTGCCCTCTTGTGGAGGAAAATGGAAACATATAATTCTACTTTATTCATCTGTTGACACTCTTTCAAACTCTTGTTATCGGAATCTAATCTATCAAACAGCAAGGGATCCACACTACATAATCTGTGCGTGACTTAATCTATATGGCATTTCAGTTGAACAGAAGCTTCTTTTAGCCCAATTTATTTGCATCTGTTAAAGCTATCAGACTGCAGCTACAACTTTGAAAAGCCTGTAGATGTGCACATGCACATCATGCAGGTTTGACTTACCTCTCTCCCCTTGTGTGTGACCAGGGCAGCCAGTGGTTTGGCGTAGAATCGGCTGTAGCTGAACCCCAAGCAGCCATACATACTGTTTGCGGTCAACTTCAGAGCCTTCTGGCGAATGTCGTACTAATAACAAACACATACTTAAAATTAGACCAAACAAATAAAACCCCTCAAATCTACTTTGTCATAAATTCTAGCTGTGATCCCATATTGTCCATTGTAATAAATTTGTAATTTAACTTATTTTTTTACGCAACCTTCAAATAGCATCATTATTTCTATTGAACAACCCTTTTCAGACCGTCTTCCCTGAGAGAGCAGAATAATATAGTGCGTCCTTTATGCTCAGCTTTAGCCAAACAGTCAATAAGGGTGATAAATAAATATACCAGGTGATGTGGTACTTTCAATTTTAAAGATGACAAACAGAAAAAGTCAAGTAGGCAGCAAGTTTGCATTGCTGGGGATGCTATAACCTTATTTTTACCCCAGTAACCAAAAAATGTCACAATTGGCCTGAGCAGCAGTAGACCCAAACAAGGAGGGTGAATTCCTGATCTAGTGTCTAGTGTATCTAGTGCAATACACCACATTTGAACCTTTCAGATTTGCCCCCCCCCATGGATCAGGACATACGTTATACGTGATCTATACTAGTGTAAAGACAGTTTCCTGCCGTTTTTACATCATTGTATAAATCAGTGCAGAGTTGCAGTGAGAAGATGTGAACAGAGCCTTTGTGTGGTCATGTCAATGGGGTGTGTTGAAAAGCAGTTGACAGTCATGAATGCAGCAGGAGAAAAAGAGCTTAAAAAGCCTCCAGCATCATGTAAGACACTAGTATGGAAATATTTTTACTTCCACGTGAAATATAATGATGATGGTAAAGGGGTGGTGGACAAAACCATTATGGTATGTAGGCCACGTAGACTCATCTCATCTGAGGTAACAACATCCTGGTGTGTTTGAATGGGGAGCCAAGACAAGATGACCTCGTCTCCACATTTAAGTAGAATCTCCGCGAGCTAAATATATCTAACATGGCATGAGGTAAAATTCTTTTATGAAAAACATAATGACATGCAATACCCAGTGTTTAAAATCCGCTTCTCTTCAGTTTGAAGATGTCTGTTGCTAGAGACACATCCCCTCTATGAGAGAAATAAAGGTACAAATCTGGCAGATTGTCATATACTGAATGAAGCCGTACCAGAGAGGAATCCAGAGAGAATCTTACAAATTAGAAGATTTTATTGAAACATCTGAGATATTGAATATTATTTTCATTTAAGACCAAGGGCTTTACTGTTATTGATCGATAATTTTCTTTAAGTAAATTATATCACGATCTGATCCAAACCACGAGCTCGGCAATCTATGGCACCTTTAATCTATAACCCCTGACACTCAATAACAACGTTAGGAATACTTTACAGTATATCATCTTTGTGCATGTGTGGTTATGCATGTACTTTCAGTGTGTGTGTGTACCTGCAGGTAGAGGTCTGGGTTGATGTCCGGCTGCTTCATCAGCTGTTTGACCTGCTTACGCCGCTCCACCAGCTTCCTGATTTCTTTGGGCAGGATTCCCATATCCAGGTTTGGATCCGGGATCTCAGGAACTTCCTCTGGCTCATCCCCCTGTTACCATGAAAGAGTTGGAATTAAGCCAGGTTAACGTCTCTGCTGATAAAGATGTCTGAGTCTCTACACGCCTATTTCAAATACATTACGAGCAATCTATAAATAATATCCGTTCATCATAGATAACCTTAGATTGAGATTTGTGAACTCATCCTGTGTACACACAATTCCCTGGTAACTTTATGATCAGACAATGCACCCACCCCATTCTTCCTCTGTGTGTTTTGGGCCTCCCTCTGCACAGTAGTGAAACATATGTTGAACTCCTGAATGATTGAGGGATACAGGCTGTTGAAGTCAAGCAGCAGCACAAATTTGTCATAGAAACCTACAGAGAGACAGATGTTATAAGACATATATATACACCTGTACACAGACATAAAGTTGAGACAAAGACTTAAAACTAAGGACCTACCAACTTTAGGATCCAATACCAGACCACCAGCATAGGCTGCCTTCTTCTTCCGCCTGCCTTGCTCTGCATCAACATCTTCCCCGTCAACCTGGCTCACCAGAACAAAGAAAAACAGGGGAAATTTGTCACCAGAGTGTACATTACCAAAAAAAAGGTTGTATACAATTTTGTATGGCTTTACCGTTTTCAACTGGGCCTTTTTAAAGGAGAGTTTGTCGGGGACGATGTAGTTCTTTTCGTGGAAGGCATGAAGCAGGAGGAACTCATTCCTCTCAGAGCGACCGCCCATGAGAGTACGAGACTGCAGAGAAGTGGGGAAACATCAGGCGATTAAATCAATGCAAGCAAGATTTTCACTATATGTAATAAGTCAGAAATGAGATGTCGTATTATGATGGGCTGCAATGCCACTAAATTCCAAAACATTTGATTATAAAGAAAACCAGTGTATCTTTATGTCTAACAAATGCTTGACATTTTTTAAAAGAACTAAGGGGTTAAGTCAACCATAAAAATAGCTGCCAATAAATTTCCGTTGATCCCATAATTGACCAAAGGACTGATCTCTGTAGCTCTACTTCACTCACAAGAAAGACAACTTTTGCTTATGTCGGCTGTCTTGTTTCAATTTTCAGTATTTTAACACAAAACTGTAGACTGAGCCTAACAAAGCTAAGGACGTAAATCATTGCCCATCCCTTTTTTGCTTCTTTTTTCTTAAGTAATGTTGGTAGAAAGTTTGACTAATTTTTTTTATGTGTGTAAGTTTGCTCTATTTTATTTAAAACATAAAGCAAACAGTGAGTGCAAGATTAACTGTTATTTCCGTTTTTTAATTTTGATGAGCATTAGGTTTAATGGACATTTGGTCTATTTATTTTGCAGTACTGGACTTAATCAATGTGAAAGAGCAAACTGTTGCGCGTTACCATGACATTGCCAGCGATGTTGGTGATCTGCAGGGCCAGCGGTAGCACATTTAGCTCACACATCATCTGTAGGATCAGCTTAGCGTCTGTCCATGTCAGCTCCAACAGGTAGAGCAGGTGAGGGGATTCACTGAGACACAGAAACAAGATGGTTTGAGTCCATAATGTCAAAAACACGAGAGGCTGATATGATGGGAATACAATGCCAACTTGTTATTATGTACCATAAATGATGAAAGATATAATGTTCACTAATCTGCCACAATGTTAGAACCGGTAACTGGCATTTGGTGTGTATGCCACAGTCTGTATTTCTTTATCTGGTCCTTTTGGACAAACCAACCTGTAAAGATTCCTAATGTTTTCCTGAGGGACTGTTGCTCTCTCCATCTTGAGCACATGTGCAACCAGTTCAGTCAGATGGTAACTTTTACATCGAATTAGCTCCTTGGCTGACATCTCCACGTCGCACACCAGGCGGCCACACGTTGCACTCTTCACTGCAAAGGCGCTACGACCCTTCCAAGGATAATAAACTTAAGCATGGAATCAAAAACACTTTTATTGCTGAATATTTTCACTCTTCTTACTCCTAGTTTGGGCATGTTGGCCCTCCTCAGGCGTCCCATCTTAGACCAGTGGGGAACTTTGCACGAATTGATCCTTTGTAGAATCAATTCCAGGTCAAAACCGAAGATGTCATGACCCTATACAACAATAAGGGCACTGTATTTTATCCCATCCTTGATCTACATAAAGGATTTTGCAGATTGGATACAGTTACCATCCACTCACCACAAGCACATCAGGGTCGATTTTGTGCATTTTGGCCAAGAAGAAGCCGAGCAGAGTCCGTTCTGATTGAGCTATCTCCACTTTCCCATTCTAACAAAGACAAAGAGATACATCATCATGTCCATTGGTGACTTGTAATAGAACAATATATTCTCAATTAACTACAAGAAAATGAATGTTTGTAAAAATGATTGTAAGTTACTGAAGAAAATGTTATTATTTTAAAGCCACATGTATAAGTTCAACATATTCTTCTATTCTTCTAGCTATGAACCACTAATCTTGAAGTATCAAAAAGAAGCATTTCCTGTGTCTGCACAAAATAATTATTCTGATAAAACAAGCTCCTTCACCACTCACCTTCTTCCTTCTCACTGCCTCTTTGAAGTCATAGGGAAAGATACAGTCAGATGGTTTACTGACCACTGAAACAGAAAATAGACAAAGTAAACTCTCTGAATCATTTCCTGATACATTTTCACTCAATCGCATTGACCCATTTTAATGAACACTTTTAAAATGCGAGTATAAGTGACATACCACAAATATGGGTCTGGTATGGAGGCTGAGGAGGAGCTTTGTCCATATGGAACTGATAGTGGATCAGCGCAGCCAGAGACACAATCTGCACAGGAACAACTACATCATCATGTCTGTGACCATTAAGTATTTCAAACCATAAAACATCACAGCTAGATGACAAAAACTTTTTGACAGTATATTTGATTGATGTACAGCTGATGTGTGTTCTGACCTCGTTTTGGTGGGTTTGGGGGTTTTGGACAGTCTTGAGGCTTATGGACATGACAGTAATGGGTGGAGGTGACAGGTCTTTGACCACAGAGATCAGCTCGCTCCTCAGAACCAGAGCCTCTACCTTACACCAGCTGACAGGCTGACTGATCAGTTCTGAGATAGAAGGAGTACATTCAAATTTAAAAATAACTTCTACATGAACTCGAAACTATCCGATACCTTTAACACAACTCTAATAAAATATAAATCTAATTAAATAAACTGCGGGTTGGAAAATCAATTATTCAATTTTCTACATTAAAGGGACATCCTCCTCACGTGGGGTCTTAATGTCCAGCCAGCAAGGCCCTTTAATTTTCCTGCTGAGGAGAAAGTTCTCCAGACTGGACGTATTAGTTCCAAAGATGTGGGAAAAAGTCGCCCCCTTAAGGTCTGAAGGCAGTGCAGTGTACTCAGCCTGTAGAAACACACACAAAAAAGGTTATCATTAAATACAAAACAGTTACTAACTGTTTAATTAATTAAAGTTGGTGCACGTCTGCACATTTCCTTACCGAGTATCTGACTTCTAGGTACTCGCAATGACTGGGCACATCAGGAATTTCAAAAGCATAGTTCCTCTCCACTTTCTGCAAAGAAACACCGACAACATTCAGCCATTGTAGAAGGTTCTGTCTTATAAGAAAATGACATTCATGTAAGACGGTCAGGTGACAGACAGGAACACTGACCTTGGACTTGAATTTCATGATCTTGAACTTCTCAGAGAGCTCATTAAACTCCTGGTAGACATCCATCATTCCTACAGGATTGTCCAACACTTCTCCAGTCTTGGTGTTTACTTTCTGTTAATGAAAACACATAAAACAAACTGATAGAATTCTGTAAACCTGTGGAATGTCTGCAAAGTCATAAAAGGTCATCTTGTCCTATTAGCTCAGAATACTACAGAGATGTGTGTAACTGTAAGGATGGAAAAGAAAACTTGTTTCTTAAGCCATGATCAGGTTCTGTCCTATTGCAATAATTATCAGCCAGTAATGTGACATAAGCAGGAAACTTACATATTCGCGAGGCAGGAAGTACATGGTCCGCTCAATGTTCTTGATAGTAACACAGCAGCTGACGTGATACTGTGCAGACTCAATCCAGACTTTTCCAAACAAATATACCACACCTACACCACAGAGAAGTTCAAATTATAAAATACAACCTTTGATGATGTGACTACGTGATCGCCTGAATGGACAATATATTCATTACAGGTTTAGATATGCCTTGCCTGGTTGGCTATATGGCTCTTCAAAGGCATCCAACCAATAGAAGCGGAAAACCTGCTCCCCGTCTGTTCCTTCCACCAGTGGCAATCGGCTGGAATCGACCTGTATCTCTGTTGGCGCCTCGCCCTCACCACCTTCCACTTCTTGTCCCCAGGAGCTTCCCATTATACTAGAGCTGGATAAAGACAGAGGCAGAATTTTAAGATGGAACATGAAAAAGAAAAAACATTAATATTTCTTTATAAAGAAGAAGCAAACAAGGCGATCAAAGACTTACGACAAAATAGGGACCTGAGAACCTGCTGTGGGGGCCACTTTAAGTGCCACTTCTGCTGTTGCTTCAGGTTTAGCATCATCTTTCATTTCTGGCCTCTCATTCTCAAGATCAACCTCCATTGGCTCTTCAAAGTCAACCTCATCAAATGCCAGGGAGTCATTCACTGAGAAACACATTATCATATACAGTAAGTTAAGGTGCTGAAAGGAAGAAAAGGAGTAATAGATTCCTCGGTGCAAAAGCCATTCTCACCTTCCTCTTCATCCTGCTTCTCCACCTTTAATTTTGGTTTCTCCGCAGTTGGAGCAGATTTGGATGGAGGAATGCAATCTGTTGATCTTGGAGTTGGGTCAGAAAGTGGTGGCTTTATAACTTTGGCTTTGAATCCTGCAGTTGAGGGCAACTCCTGGTGATACAGAAGTGACAGAATAGCTCAGGGTGATGAATTTCAACATTAATAATAGAAAATAAGGCGCCGGGGGCGGTTTTAGCTCAGTGGGTAGAGCAGTCGTCCCCTCAACCGGGAAACCAGTGTTCAAGCCCGGCCCCTGACGCAAAATGCCGTGGGTCCTTGAGCAAGGACCCCCTTGCTGTCTTAGGTTTCAGGGGAACCCATCAGGGGTTAAATGCAGAGATAAATTACACAATGTTGTACTCTGCGTATGTTCTGTGCTTATGTTCTGTGCTTATGTTCTGTGCTTATGTAATGATAGGTTAAAATATACCTTTGCCATCTGCGGCTTGATGGAAAAGGGGTTCATGGGGGAACCGAGAGATTTCTTTTTCTTCAGAGTGATGACTGGTGGAGGAGTCAGAAGAGTCCGTTTCTGGTAAGACAGTGAGGGACAGATTTCAGAGGAAATGCCTTTCAGATTTGTTCAGACAAAGAGGTGGAAAGCTTAGGTATGAAGAAAAAAAAATGTTTGTTAACTAATCCTTATATGAGAATCTGGTCCTCTTCATATGTGCCTCAGCCTTGCATGTAGGGCTTCAACTAACGACCATTTTGACAGTCGATTAATCGTTTCAACAATCCACCGATTAATCAGATCATTTTTTTCTATTATTACTTAATAAGGGTTAAGTAAAAATGCTTTTATATTGCTATAAACTTTTGAATTTAACTAGAGGTTGTTTTAGGCACATGCCAACTAACAATAAAAACAAAGATGAATTATTTGTTCCAAAATGTCTTTTAATAAACTTTACTGCTTTTATAATAGACTGTTAAACCAAACCAGGTGTAGGAACCAGGTTCCTACACCAACAGTGTATTTGCTGAACTGGAATTTAGTCCTTTCATGTTGCATCAAATCACTGCTGATGCAAAAGGTAAATAAAATGTATGAATTAATTATAATATTAAAAAAACATATACAAAAAAGACAGCAGTTTCTCTGGAATCAAATCAAACATCCATGTAAATTTGTGAAAATAAACAAAGGTATAAAAAGGACAATCACTGCTTTTTGCATTCTGTAGTCAACAACTACATCAGGCTTAATCGTTCACAAGTTGGATGCAGCCCACATTGGACACGCCCACATGCACACTTTCAGCAATAATGTGAAACTTCTCCATGAACAATGTAATGTATATGATTTTAACGTAGGGGCACATTTGTAACGTGAAGACAATCATGGTGATTTAATAATAGTTATTTGGTACTCTCGACGTCATTAACAATTCACTACATTTCAAAAGTCACGTTAAACCCAACAGAAGCGTTAAGTACATGCCCTTTAACGTTGAGCTAGCTAGCTAGCTAAGTAGCTAACAAAGACGAGTCGTCTTCGTCTACAGAGCCAACATGCCTCTGCTTCCAATGCCCCGGTCTTACTGACGTGCTCCACGCCAGGACAGGTCAACCTTTTTTCAACATTTTTTGGCCGTGTTGAGGAAGAAATCCTCCCACCCCTTGGATGTTTTCTGTCGCGAATGTTTTGCCATGGCACAAATGTTAACTTCCTTCTTATTACACGTTGTCAAAGGCAGTGTCCAATGATGTCACCAACTAATCGACTATTAAATTCGTAGACAACTAATTTCATAATCGACTTTTGGCGATTATTCGTTGCAGCCCTAATTGCAAGATGGGGTAACTCATTATTCAACACATAAGAGAAAGTAAATGTTTAAGTGTAGAAACCATTTTTTTCAGTGTGTTAAGCACTTAACTAAATTAGCTGAAACCGATTAAGTGTTTGATAAAGTTAATCATGGTCTAAATGTTGCTCTATTGTACCAACCACCAACCTCAGAGTGGAGGTCCTGTAAGATGTCTCCTAAAAGGTCGTCTTTGGACAAGTCAACATCTTTCTGCAAGAAACCAATTTATACATAACATTAAAACAAGAGCACAACTAAGTGTGGACTAACACTTTCATTTGAGTTAATTTGCACACGGGACAATTATGGACATTTTTTACAAGATAAAGTGGGCGTGCCAGCAAACACAAACCTCTGCCGGTCTTTTGACATTACTGTTCATGAAGAGGCTCTTAATAGTGTTGGGCTTGGCAACAGTCGATTTCTTCACATTTTTCCTGGAGTCTGCTCCTTTACCATGGGATTTTCCTGCGAAGAAGTACTTTACTGTTTCCAGAATCCAAATTAAATAAACATGTTGCTGTGTTATGTTATATTGTTTGAAGGTTTACCTTTGTTGTTTTCAACTAAATCATCAACTAAATCATCGTCAAAGATTTCTCTGCCATCCTCCACATACCCAGTTCCATCTGAACGAAAAGAAAAAAAAATTTTTTAATGTGAAATTTCCCTATCATGTTCAGACATGTCCATGTTCAGACTGTAGGCAAAATGGACCAATCTGGATTTTTAGTTCCTATGTGAATCATATTTGTTTTTATGACAACATTATAAGCACGAATCATGGGGGAATCTGATCATTTGCTATCCTGATTTTGGCCAATTTCTGATGCGGTTGCAGATTGGATAGCGAATTTGATCATTTCCAACTGCATGAAATGTAAGATCAGTCATGTTGTGCTTTTCCCACAGAGCATAATCACATCACTATTAAACCATTATTTATCAATTATCAGCAGTGTGGTGGACAAAACTCAACATGGAAGACCACATTAGCAAAACTATATTTCAAATATATAACTACTCTTGTTGTTAACGCTTGTTAGTAACATGGTGTAGATTTTTTCATAATGCAATGATGTCTGATACAGATCAAAAACAAAGACGAATCAAGGAAAAAGATCAGTTTTGGAGAAAATTCATCATATGGTTACTGTCAACTGCAAAGCAATGTGAAAGCCATCATATTACCACAGTGGACACAGCAGTGAGACTCACCATCATCAACAATCCAGTCATCTTCTTGTCTGTCTTGAACTATTTTTGAGTACTGCTGTTCATCCACCTCCTCGTAGACACTAGTTAACTCATCCACCTGGAAAACATGAAGACCAGTTGACCTGACCCGTTAACAAACTTTGCTGAATAAATATCCGGACTGTTGCAAATCAGGAGAAAATATACAATTTATTTATATATATATATATATATATATATATATATTGGACAGGCTTTGTGATGTTTCTCAACATAGGTGGTTTGATGATGCTTGCGAGAACTTTGAGTTTGAAATCACTTTTTTTTTTAGAGAAATAAACAATTCTTTTATCCATGTAATCCAGACTGACCAATCACTTGTTAAACTAAACCACAGGAGTAGTTGTTGCAAGACATATCACATTACAGTTGGCTAGCCTTAGAGATAAGGTTAGGACCTCCCCCGCTGCTGTGCTGAACTGAAAGGGGCCAATTGAGGTGGTTTGAGAATTTGATTAGGATACCTCCTGCCTTTGGAGGTTCTCCAGCTGTGTTCTACTGATGGGTAACTCCGTGGTAGACTCCGAGTTTACTCGAGGGATAACATATGTCATCTGGACAACGTATGCCTCAGGTCTCCCAGGGTTTGGTGGAGAGTATTAATGGAGAGAGGGACGTTTGGAATGCCCAGCTTTGCCAATAAGACCCATTTGGTAGAACCAAAGATCAAGTCAGCGAAATGATGGATACGAAAAGATAAAAATTAGGCTCTTAAATGTTATGTACACTAAAATACGGCAACATAGGTATATCCCAAAACGTCTTCAATTAAATACAAACGACTGCACATACTATTTATAGTATATATTGTATATTACATTTATACTCACCTCATATTTTATCTTCTCCCCCCTCTTAGCTTTCTTGAGCTGCTCCAGTGCAGACTTCCTTCCCACCTTCTCCCTCTTCTCTCGTCTTGAACGAGTCTTTGCCAGACCACGGGCATCACCTCCATCGTCTGAGTCGAATCGAAATGACAACACAGCAACAGGTTTGACATGACATTTAGCGTTTGGTTATTCTGACTGAGAATCGTCTGAGAAGCGGGAGAGCAAAGCATTAGTTACTGCTGTTGCTGAAAACACAAGCACTCTGGTTATTTGGACAAACGAGCATTAGTTTATAACTAGATTGTAATGCCTAAGAAGAAGAGAACACAAAACAGTCAGAAAATACGTCAAAACACAACAACAGCCTAATGTGACTTTACTTAGCTCACAGGAACCTCATGTTATGTTAGATATAAGCATCTAGTAATACTCTCTAAATAACACCAGACTCACTTGATATATTGCTACTTAGCTAGCTAAGGTGTTAGCCAATTTGTCCGCTTTCCAGCGCGAGACTTCTAAACTCAACCTGCATGCGACGCAAAGCACGCACTCACCGCTGTCCTGACCGTCGACGTTTTTGTCAGGGTTTGATGCCGGAGCCATAACTTTAACTTTCAGCCCTTTACGTTTGTGAAAGCTTCCCAATGTGGCGGCGGTAGATGAACACAACAGAACAGCCCGCGCCAAATTCCCGGGGAATGTCATATGCAGGAAGTTACGTGATGCTGCGAGCCAATGACAATGAAGCGTGGTGTCCACTTTTGTACTTTTGTCCAGGAGGTGGCAGTGTTGTTCCTTGTTTGAGTTTATCCACGTGGTGGCAATGTTGTTCAAGGTATCTGTTCACGCCATCTCCCCCCCTTACCTTTATCTTTATTTTAATAAGGGTACATGCTACTAAACGGACATAACATAGAGAAGATAAAATAATAATCGAAGAAAAAAACAAATCAAAAATCAAATCAAAAATGCCAAATCATAAATTAGCTATATACATATTATGACCCTTCAGAGAGATCTTCTAGCACTACAAAAATATGTTTGGCACGTTTGGCACGTTTGGATCTCATCAATCTCAGAAAGTTGGTCTGGATCAGAAACACATTCTAAAAGCATTTTTAACTGGGGGGGGGGGTCTTTATAGATTTGGTGTTGTGGATAAAATATTTGGCTAAAATGAGCAAAACATTTACCTTTGGGTCTAATTTTGTGTCCTGTAAAATTACCACAAAAAATAAAACTTTAATAGTGCATTGTAGTCATTGTCTTGTGAGGATATGAAAAAATAGATTCATATATTTTCTGTTGTTTCAATACTACCATAAATGAAAACACATTAATTTATCTAAAAGGTAATTCATTTAACGTTTCAACTTTAAACAAGAAGTCCGGTTGCTTCAGATTCAACCTTTCAGGATTCCAAAGCCAAATCTCAGTCTTATGAATTCCCTGAAAATGCTCTACAATATCTGAACTGGAAACGGTACCTCACTCCCCTCTTTTTGGGAAGCGGTGTCTATTCCTGTGTATCTGGCGATTAAGCTTGTTTCAGTGGAACCAGGCTGACACAAGGGGACCCTGTCTCAAATTGGGGGCACAGAGATGTTGCATTGTATACAACAATAAAAACACAAAGCATGTTTTTTTCTTCATGGGTGGAGCAAATTTAGGTCTTTTTATACGGATGGTTGCTCAGTTGGTAGAACAGTCCTCCAATCATCTGAAGGTGGGTGGTTCGATCCCCGGCCTCTGCACTACACAGTGCACATGTCGAAGTGTCCCTGAGCAGGATACTGAACCCCAAGTCGCTTCATATAGTCACATGATGGCGTGAATGGTTACGGCTCCTGATGACCAGGTTATATCTCCTTAGATGGCAGCCTCGGTCATCTCTGAGCAAAAGGGTGAATACTGGCTAGTGTTGTAAAGCGCTTTCAGTAGGTGCTATATAAGTACAGTCCATTAACAATTTAATTCTTATTAAGTTATAGTTCTATCTGTGTTTCCAATTGTGCTCTAATTTCAAAAGAGGCCACCAGTTGGACAATGAATAATTAAGGCTCTCTGCAGTAGTACAATAGGAAGAGGGTTGATGAATGTGCACACTGGTAGCCATATGGCCTACTGTATACGGTCTGTTGAATGGACCATGGGCCACAGTTGTCACAACTCATCAGTGGTGTAAAGCTGATCTCCTCTTCTCCAGACAGAGAGGGCAGACTGACTGCTCGTGATATTCTGGAGCAAAGACTTACCCCTGATTTGGACCTATATCACAGCAGACGTAACACTTCCTTGTGCACTTTGTCAGTTTGGATTTGGACACAATGAGAGGACCACTGAAGGTAAACACATATCATAGCTAAATGCATTTTTGTTCACCTATCTCGATATGTTAATTTTGAATTCTGTACTAAATATAAGCAACAGACCAAACTTCTCAAAGGAAGTCTTACCACTGGAGTTATATCTTCAGTTTTTTAAGGCGGTTGAAAGATTTCCTCCAGTCATGTTATTTAAAATCGGTATCAAAAACTTGTAAACTGTAAATCAATTTGATATACATCAACACGTATTCTCAGTGGTAATGTAATTATATTTTTAAATGGTTTGTGCTATCACTGCATTGCTTTATTTTCAAATATGGTGCTGTTTAAACTCAGCCCACCAATCATGCGTACGTTTTTCTGATTGGCACTTCTATGGGTCCAATCACAGGAAAGCTGTCTTATCTTTTCCGTTGCCATGACAAGAGCCAATTGGGGAGGGAAGGGGGGGACCAAGATCGTCTATGAACTAATCACTCACTCGTATCTTAGAAACATCACAAGTAAACACAAATAAAAATATTTTGATAGGTTAGACAAAGTATAGCTACATTTGTTTATAAATGATCAATGGCTCATTCTAAATCCCCTTTTGCTCTAAATCCCCTTTTGCTCCCAGCACCATACATTTAGTGGTGCTGGGAAATAGTTGTAGAGTGAGACATTTTCACTTCTCTTGCTCTCTACAGCAGGTGGGAGGAGGAGTTATGGTCAGATAGGAGGCGATCTTGTCTGTGCTTGTGTACTTTAGTTACGTCATCAGTCACGGCCCAAGTTGTGTTCCCTTCCAAAGTCGGCATTTATCAATTACCCCGGAAGTGTTTTTTTATGTTGAAAATCATTCATTTATAAATATGACGGATAAATTAGAATGAGAAAAAACATATAAATGTTTCGAAGGAAAAAATAGAGAAAAGAAAAGAAATTAATGGAAAAAAAATGCTACCAATTACAACTCAGATCTGTATTCTTATCGGGGTCAAATGTTTTCAGTTCATCATAAACTCTGAGGAGACGTTCTCCCTTTCATTAGTCTTAAGGCACTGAGATAATCCCTTTGGAGTGTTCTTGCTTTGCCCATTTTATGATATATTATTTGAAAGTTTTCTATCAGTAAATTAACAATCCTTTATTATTGTTCAATCAATTGTTTCGCTTTTCCAGTAGTGAAATAATGAAGAAAGCATTTCAGGGTTTAGAGAAACCCTCCTCTGCATCTTCTCTCCCGGACCTGAAGGTAAATTATACCCTTATCTACAGCGAACACAGCCAGATCCATTCTTCACCATTTTACTTGTTATATTATTATATTTTATTTATTATATTTAATTTTCTTGGAACACAAACGTTTTCCACTGCCATCAACAATCTTGAATTTTTATTTATTTTATAAAATTTCCTTTTTTTCTTTGTAAAACAAAGTGAATAAAGGCCATCTGGTGAATTGAATGATGCCAGTTTATTGTAAATATAAATTACTGTGTATATAGTTTTTATATACACAGTTTTTATAAAGTGTTTTAGTTTCGTTAAAACCCTTTATTTGTTAGCAAAACAATGATGCAAAAAACCTTAAATCGAATAAAAGTGCATAAAAGTAATTTACTAAACAGATGAATGCACATGAATAAAAAGTTGATGCAGAAACTAAACAAAGAAACAGGCTAGACAAAGACTTCGAAAGCATTGCAATAATTTGAAGTCCTGATAGATTTGGTGTTTTCAGAAAATAGGTTTCTTGTCATTGAATTTATATGGTTTTAAGATCAAATCTGATTTGAATTAAAACAGCATTCACATATTTGTCTCTACTATCAATAAAAACAAATAAAATTTTTGAAGATGAGAGAAAACGTTAAAAGAACATTTTCTACAATAAGATTATTGACATTCTTCCAAAGAGAGAATGTAAACATACAGTGGTTTATATATATATATATTAATAATATCAATAATAATAATAATAATAATAATAAACTACAGGACCAGAATAGCAAGTTTCAGGATATGATTATTACTAGGAAAAGGGATATCGAGCTTTGACGTCACATAGACGCTCCTGAAACTCCATCCTATGGAGACTGTACATCCTTAAGTACGCACTTAGCGTAGGTAGAACAGAGGCAGGGAGGGGGGAAGAAGGGAAGAAAAAAGAGGCTGAGCGCTCAGGAAAGAGGCTGATGCTGAGTCACAGAACGGAGGGACCACCGCTACATCCCATGAGGCTCTGGGAATCATGGAGGAGCTCGAACACACCTGCCCTCATCCTCGGACGGTAGGGCGCTTTGTGTCTTTGTTGCCTCGTGTGTGAGTGTGTGGAAAGGGAGACAGCGGAGGACAAAGGGTGCTGGAGTGTTTCTTTGTTATGGAGCAGGTCCCCTGTAGCACGAGCCCGTGGATCAACCACACAGTTCCAGTGCTGCAGAGGAGACTCACTCCCGTCTCTCCTTCTATTAATTAAAAAAATCAGAATAATTTTCATCCTGACGTTTCAAGCCTCCTCCACACGGGTTTGCTGCCGTTGTTTTGTGGCCCACTTTCCTTTAATCCTTCCATCTATGACAGATGCTCTTGCCCTGTGCCAGATAGGGCTTTGCTGACCTGATAGGCCCCTGCCCACGTGCCTCTGGGCACTTCACCATCTACTCTGTGCTGTGTTTGAAAGCCAGCCCTCATCCTCATCCTCATCCTGCCCACGAATCAATGGTGATGAGGATGCTCCCTCCATTTATCTGCTCTCTTGTTGATGTTGTGAGAAGCACAGGAGAGTAACTGACCTCTAAAGGTCAGATGGAGTTTGTGTGTTATCATAGCAGGAGACTGTTATCCAGGGCAGGTCCCCATAACACATAGAACATTTTCATCTTTACTTTAATGCATGCCACTGCAGATAAGACGATCCAACTTCCCCTTATCTGAGTCTTGTATTTATATCCTAATATTATATTCTAAAAACGCCGCTAAACTGTATCTGTTTAGCACCTTTACAATCAACTGTTTACAATGGGCTTTGACAGACAATTCAACCGTAAAACTCCCAGAAGACAAACACCACAAGGGGAGAGCACAAAACTATCAGGCCAAACAAATAAAGAAAAAAACAATTCAAAATATTCAAAAACAAGAAGATAGAGATGAGTGAGAGTCGAAATAATAGCCAGTAATTACCAAAAGATAATGAAAAACGTGAAGCAATATGAAAATAAATAGATAAGTCAATTAAATAAACTTAATTTAACAATTTAAATTGTATTCATACATTTATTCAAATATGAATATGTATGTATATAGTTATTAATACTCTTAATCATGTATTTCTAAATGTACTGTTTGTCTGTGTGTACACATTTGTGTATATATATATATATTTTTATATACAGTATGAAAATATACTGTATATTATATTTAATATACAGTATATTAAATATACTATATTGAAAATGATCCATGAAATGTTTTTTTAAGTTGTCGTGGTAAAAGAGAAAGGGGCTGCAGCACCTGCACTGATACTCTGTGGTCTGACTGTGGATCATGCTGCCATGACAGTCTCAGGTTGTCTTGCTGGTCCAGGGGGATATTTTGACGTTGGTTGTCAGTCCTGTCCACAGGGGCTGAATTGTTTCCTCTCACAGTCGCAAAGCTCTCTGCTGTGTGCAGACTGTGATTTTATGTTGGGGCTGTGATGCTGTGAATATTCCCCGGCTGCAGTCAACAGATGGCGTACAAAGACAAATCTTCAGGAAGGCACATACCGCTTTAACCTTGTTTGACTACCTCTATCAAGTATCAGCCTATATCATTCCCCACATGCTCTTTCTATCGTCTGTTCTCTATATACCTGCTGAATTTACCTTCACATATCTTAATATTCTATATATACTTACTCTATAATATACTTAATACTTCTCTCCCAAGACATCTTCTGAATGGCAACAAATTCCAGCTAGTTTGACCTTCCTGCCACATGTTAACACACATATTGACCACACAGTCGCCAGCTCTCACTTAGACTTATCAATAAAGCTGAGTGCAACTCCCTCCATCCACTGTCCTAATATAGAGCAAGCATGGGCAGGAACCTTAAGGGAGGTTACTGTGACTGTCCAGAGTGTAAAAGGAGGCATATTGTGTAACCTGTTCGTAGGTGTTTATGAACATAATTATCCATTGGTCATTTATGCTTGAAGGTAAAGTAACTAGTGTATGTGGAACCCACACTCTCTTTCTCTCTCTGTGGCTCAGACTTTGACAGAGCCCGCCATCTTTGCCAGGGAGACCAGCTGTGATTGTCGCGCGCCTCATGAGAAACTTACAATCGCTCAGGCCCGCTTAGGCACCCCAGGTATGGTGGACCACCTCATCCATTGCTTCCTCCTCCGTGTCCCTCAATCCTTGATTTCCATCACTTCATTCAGTATTATAGTACTTTTACCATTAGGATACTAAATGTCAGTCCCATGTCTTTCTTTAACTTTATGAAATTGTGAAGACAATAAAAACAAAGTCAGCTTGGCCGATGCTGTTGTCCCTGACAGCAAGGGTATATCCCTGAGAAGTCAACAATCCCCTGCTTTGTACAAGCAATGATTGATCTCCTCAAATTAAATGTGAAGTTATGTTCTAAAAACTGTTTTTCGTAAAAAAAAAAAGAAAAAAGAAGTTTGATGATAACATTTGATAAAGCATCTTTTTTGGACTATATTCTTTTTTATCAGGGGAATAATCATGCAGAGAGAACAGCTGATTTGCTGTTTGGCCTTAACTTCCAAGAGTCTAGGATACTAAAATTGTTACTATTACTACTACAATCACAAACAATATTACTACTGCTACTACAGTTGCTACTCCTTCACTATCACCACTGTTATTACCCTTAGTGCTGAACGTTGGTCCTACAACCACCACTGCTATTACTGTTTTTCTATTCCTACATTATTAGATAAGAAACCTTTTTAATTCCAAAAGGAGTTCTTTTGCTGCATTTGTTCCAAAAAATTACACTAACAAAAACTACAATAATTTAGTAAAGAAAATAGAGAACTAAATATTAGCCATAATGCAAAACAGAGCCTAAGAATAACATAATGAGTGCCGTTCATGATAATAGTACAAAGATACAAAGATGACATAAGCTAAGCAGATTCTTTATTCATCCCATGAGGGAAAGTCCTGAATCAAGTTAAGTAAAGCTGCACATAAGACTGAAACATAATATTGACAATGAATGTAATATGACCAACCATGAGAGGTAATACACAATAATGTAGTAGCAGTAGTATAGTAATGCACATTACTACTACTATTACTACTGGATTGCCCATATTTTTTTGCAGTACATTCTTGACAGTGGGATTCTCATGATATTCTACCAAGACAGTAAAGACTGCTTGTGTGAAGTATAGTACACAAAGCACTTACCCTTTGATTTTTGAATTCTAGCAGGTTAATCCTGTCATGCTAACAATGAGAGGGAGAAGTCGATGTTTTCGCACTTCGGTGCAGATTTATTATTGCACGTATAGATACATATCTACAAGACATCGAGAAGATATGTAGCCCAAACACCATGTAGCCCCATGGCTTCACTGTGATTGATTTTGATGAATGTTGTTTTTCTCTTGATTCTTTCCCTTTTCTTATATTTTTGCAGTGGACAGGCCGGTCAGAGTGTACGCAGATGGAATCTTTGACCTGTTCCACTCGGGACATGCTCGTGCTCTCATGCAGGCCAAGAATCTCTTCCCCAACACCTACCTCATTGTAGGAGGTAGGACTGAGAAAAGATCAACCCAATAATAGGTCCGATGTGTCTAATAGTGATAGAACCTTTCTGTGCTTGGAACAGTGTGCAGTGATGAGCTGACCCATAAGTACAAGGGTTTCACAGTCATGACGGAGATCGAGCGCTACGAGGCCCTGAGACATTGCCGGTATGTTGATGAGATTTTGAGAGACGCACCCTGGACTCTCACGCCCAAGTTTCTCGAGAAACACAAGGTAATCATAAATGAATTTAAAGCTGATTTCATGGCCATCCAGAAATTATTTGTAGGATGTGCTGAATTTATAATAGTCCACATCAAAGATAGAAATTTGTTCAGTCAATTCAAGAGACAATTTTTTTACTCAAAATCAAGAAATGTTCAATGCAATTGTAAAACATTGCTAATGTTTATTTAGTTTCTTAAATTGGATTCCATTTCTTTTTTAAAACATATTTTATGAAGCCTTGATATAAAGCACAGACTATATACGCTGTGACAATGAGACACAGCTGAAGGGAGAGCACGGGTGGACATGGACGGTGGACATAAGAATGGAATCACAGGACAGACGCAGAGAGGGAAAAGCGGTGAAAACACGCAAAGACTACACAAAGACAGGGGAGACACAGCAACACACAAACCAAACAGAGAGTAGAAGTATAAAACCGAAAGCAATGAAGCAACACAGGAAGTGCAAAGTTAATGGACATCACTTGGAACAAAGCTTTCAAAATAAAAGAGAACAGGAAACACATACAAACAGAAACAATAACCTTCAAAACAAACGGGAAACCAATACAAGGTGAACCAAAAAATGACAGAATGAACAGACCATGATGATTAAAATAAACCTTCAAAAAATAAAATAAGAACACCAAAACGGAATAAACCGAGAAATTACTAGAGATAACAGTCATGACAAAATCCTGTCAGACTAAAGACCTTAAGGGTTAAAGTTGGGTAATATAACTGGGGGCTATCATGCTTTGCTTTAAAAATGTTTAAACTAATCTTAAAATCAATCAAATGAATGCGACTGAGCACCAATGAAGAGAGGAAGAATGGGGCTGTTATGAGAGCTACGATTGGTCCATGTTAAAATCTGTGTTTTTATTGTCAAGCGAACTAAACAAACTAGCTTCACCAAACTTAATACCATACTTTATATTTGACATTTTAAACAGATTTTATTTTACGTGGATTCCATGGAAACACATTGTTGAAGTGACTCTGAAGGTTGGCCCTCCTCTCCATGTATCTGATACAATATTCTCTACTGTAGGCTCATCAGAGGAATGGAGGATGTGTCATATGGGAGATGTTGGGGGATTTGTCCATTCCAGATGATTCTGATTCTAACCTCACGATTGTCTTCCATCACGACGTCTTCTGCCATGTGTCCTTTGATTGGTCCTCAGATCGATTTTGTGGCTCATGATGATATCCCATACAGCTCAGCAGGAACTGAGGATGTTTATAAACACATTAAGGAGGCAGGTGAGTTGGTGATGAAACAACTTCGTATTTTTTATCTTAGAAAATCCCTCAGGCAGTTTACCAGTTTATGTGTGTTTTCGTGTGGGTTTGTTCTAGGGATGTTTGTGCCTACACAACGGACTGAGGGAATCTCAACATCTGACATAATAACCAGAATTGTCAAAGACTATGATGTCTACGCCCGACGCAACCTTCAACGTGGCTACACAGCCAAGGAGCTTAATGTCAGCTACATAAACGTAAGAGAGTTTATATCAGCAAATAATAGAATTCTTACTGCTGAAATAAGATAATACTTTCGTCTCTGATAAATTCTCATTAGCTTTCCTATCCAGTGAGGAGGGGGATACTCGAATGGGTTCCATCTGCTGTTCATTTCCGGAGAACAAATCAAAAACTGTTACATTTTCTACAAAACCTTTCGCTATTTAGGGATTTTTGACATTTTGATTTATTTACTTTTTTTTTTAATTTCCCCCTTCAATTGTTCAATTTTCACGGAAGCATACTGCTGTCTTGCCAGAAAAAAATATCAGTGTAAAGTTAGAATGTGATAATTTTCACGTTTTTACATGATAATTTTAACATTCGGTTGTTATAAATTGGGCTACATTGCAATGCCGTGAAACTCCTGCTTGAATGGGGAAACGTCTTGACAGAGCGGATAAGTTGAGGACAGTGGCTTACTTATGTGATTTAATCAGGTTGTACTTCATTTTTCGGTTCAGGCAGGGAGATATTATGACGTTATAAAGATCAGTGGTAGTGCATTGTTCCAGCCACACCCACCTGGAGGCTGCCTCTGCTTGCATAGTGATGTTGGCCACAAGCCTTCTCCTGATGTAACCTCTGATTCAAAGGCCAGACAGGGTGCTACTCTGGGAATCTTCAACAGCCTACTTCACTGTCGGAATAATTGTTATAACATGATACTGAAATTTTGTTTCGATATCTGGCATGACAGAAATGCGCTTCCATAAAATTTGAACTTATTTATTTATTCTGTCCATTTTCTAATTAACATTTGTTTTGTTTTTTAATTCTCATGGCAATTTTGACATTCTGTGAGTGGGATTGTAAAAAAAAAAAAAAAAAGGGTTCCTGGGTAACAGCTCAAAAACTGTTCAATATTCTTGTCACAAAACTTCCATTTTCCAGAGAGGTGCCGTTAGATATCTTTCTGGAAATTTAATTTTATATTTTTATTTTGATAAAATAAGCTTTTCACCAGTATTGCAATGAAGATTTCCATTAAAACTATTTTGTTCGATGAAATACACCCGCTGCGGGAAAAGGAATCTCCCTGAGAAGGTCTCTCGGGACAATATATGCAAATCTTTGTGTGAATATGGATTTATAAACATCAGATTGAATTTAGTGTCAAATATTTCATACAGAATTTAGAGATATCGACTTATTGTTGTCAAATTTGAATATTTCGACACAATTACGTTGTATTTTGCTTAATTTGTCATGCAACCAGCTGTAAGAAGAAACACCTCCATATTTAAAAATGTTGAATGCTAACGTCTCGGCTAACATTTCATCCATTGCTCGGATGAAGGTTCCGTAAAGTTAGCAGAAATAAGAAATGAACACATTGGAAAAACTGAGATCAGTCTACTTGCACGGATTGTTTTGTGTTCGTGCCACCATTCATTGTCTTTAACCGGAATTGGTTTGTACTCCCCTAAAGTTCAAAGACCAGCTAATTAACAAGACTTTTTTTCGTAGGAGTGTTTATTTGTGATACTTGCATAATAGTGGCTTTTCCTCAATATTCAAACCCCCTCAGGAGAAGAAGTACCGGCTGCAGAACCAAGTGGACCGAATGAAGGAGAAGGTTCGTACAGTTGAGGAGAAGAGCAAACATTTTGTTTACCGCGTGGAGGAGAAGAGTCACGACCTCATTCAGAAGTGGGAAGAGAAATCCAGGGAGTTCATTGGCAACTTCCTAGAACTTTTTGGACCAGATGGGACTTGGGTAAACAACTCTTGTACAAAGGGAATAACTTAAATCAACATCATTTTGGATTGTAGAAGCACACTATCAGCATGTATAAACTGGAATATGTATTTTGTGCTGTATTTACTGACATTTACTCTCCATCTGCAGAAACAAGTGTTTCAGGAGCGCAGTGGACGAATGCTGTCTTACGCTATGTCCCCCCGGGAGTCTCCCTGCAACAGCCCTCCACGTGAACTGTCCCCCCTGCGCTCTCCCTCACCCCCCTCTCCTCCTGCCCGCTGGCATCATGCACGGCCCTCGCCCCCAACTTCTCCCAAAGGAGCATCTGCCTCGATAAGCAGCATGAGTGAAGGTGATGAAGATGAGAAGTAGATGGACTTTTGAACACACACACACACCTCACTCACAGTGCTGTTCGAACTGTTCACACACACACATACACTCGTAAAAACACTGGCTGGACAATGAAACAGTTCTCCTCATGCCTCATGTTGCAAGGCAGATGGTGTTTTTGGGAAATGAAGTTCTCCGCTGCAGAGTTTTGAAGTCATCACTGTCGCTGTTGCTTAATTACCGAAACAGACAGAAGATAAACAGGAATATGACGATGGCGATAATTGTACACAGCAGCTGAATCCCATTTCAGGGGCTGCATCCGTCAGCATTTGCTTCGCATTCCCGGCCAAGAAAGAATTCATAGTGCGCCATCATTGCTCAGTTTCTGTTACTTTCAATACTGTTTTATTCATTAATTATCTGTAAACTGCTTATTGCAGGGTCGAAGGGGGCTGGAGCCTTACCAAGCTGACATTGGGCGAGAGGCGGGATACAATAAGGACAAATTGTCAGTTAATCGCAGGGCGAAAACAGAGACGTTCACGCCCAAATTCTCTCTTACGGGCAGTCTAGAGTCGAAAATGAACCTATATTGCATGTTTGTGACTGAGGGAGACAGCCGGAGTACCAGGAGAGAACCCACTCAGACACGGGTGAGAGCACTGCAGCGCTACCCACTGGGCCACCGTTAGTAACGCTATTACTACAACCAACTGTTGTGCTTTCATTATCACGATTACTTCTATGACAGACCATAACTACAACTAATCATCAACTAGTCCACTTAAGCTGAGATTCAAAGATGTGAAATTCTCCATTGACTAGACCGTCTCGTTTAACAGAACTCAATGCGGCCTGGCCCTCACAGACGCTTCCTTTGGAGGGTACGGCCCTTGTACAGCTAGAGACACATCTCCTACGATTGTTCAGAATGCTTTGCAGAATCTTTTGATGAGGATTGTTCAGTTTTCATTGACTATCCATCATCCTGTTCACGAGATCCCATCATTCTATTTTAATATTCTGGTTAGCGTTTTTTGGAAAATACCAAGTTTACTTATTTCTCCTGCGGTCACTAGACATAAGTATGAGTTCCAGAACACTGTGTGGCACTGAGTGAATCGAGAAGAACTGACTCGTGTGTGTAATTTGTTGTCTGTCAGTTAGGAATTATCTGCACACCTGAGATGATGGAGAACCTCTCGCCACTTCAAACACAAGTTCAATGTATGTGTGGACCACATTAGCATCGATCAACCTTGATTCACTTGCCCTCCCCCTGCTAGACAACAGATTTAGACTAATCCCTTTGACAAAAAACTATTAAAATTAGCATGGGGGAACAGTAGCCAGAATGTTCCCAAAATTTATGATTGGTGAAAAAACAACAACCTACTAATGTGCAAAGTATTTTAGGAATGTGTTATTCCGTTAAATGCATGTTGGAAGGTCCTGATAGGTTGACTATAATGCAATGGGAAAACGCAGCCTTCATTTATTAGCTTCTTGAATGTAAACTGAGTCAGTAGAGAGAAAACACAAGCATCTCATTTCTAGTCAAAATACCACGCATATGCTCACATGTACGCCTCACGTCTTATGGTAATTAATTAGTAGAAATGTTTGTGGATTGGACAGTTTTCCATGTTTTACGGTCATGCTTGCTCATTGGAATATTATGTCAGCTGTTACTTGTGATTGAACCAGGCTGAAGACTTACCCCAGGACTCTGATGACACTTGAAATGTACAATAATA
This sequence comes from Lophius piscatorius, assembly GCA_009660295.1. Taxonomy (NCBI): domain Eukaryota; kingdom Metazoa; phylum Chordata; class Actinopteri; order Lophiiformes; family Lophiidae; genus Lophius; species Lophius piscatorius. The sequence continues at coordinate 45,278 of VRLP01002461.1, forward strand.
ATTGAAGCCCCCCAGGTAACGGTCAGGTCCTCAGAAGCTAGAAGATCATTCGTAATGACTGCAAATCCACGTAATAACCTTTATCCTCGGATCTGCTCATTCACGGCAGTTTGCAGCAGACTTCTCCTCTCCCCCAACAACACAGTAAATACCCTAATGCAATGTAGAGACGTTAATGTCCTGTACGCAATACTTGTTAATCTGCACTATATGTACAAACTTTGGGAATGTGTGTATTTTTTAATGTTAAAACGGCTTAATGTGTAAATAAATAAAAACGTTGTAGCTGAATTTTAATTAAAGAACATTTCAACTTCTTTTTCCATCAAATTACAACACACATAAAATCATAGAGACGGACAACAATTTTCTTTATTGTCAGGTTTGACAATGTTGGTTGATCTCATGCGCATTATTACTGATACTCTCCCATCAGTTCTTCTGTACGTGTTGCATTCATTGCACATCTGCATGACTACTTTCGGAATTAGGAGTGCATGTACGTCTACGTTTGTCACTGAAGCTGAGGGAACAGTAGGATGGAAAACCACACTGGCAGCAAACACACCATCAAAATTGTGTACAATAGTTTTAAATAGAAGCACAGACACTTTAGATCAGTGGCGGATGGCAAATACTGACGAATATCCTTGGGCCTCTTAAAAGTGTCTTTTGTTGAGTCATGACAAGGCGAGGACCGTCGTTTCAGACTGGCAGGTTACGAAGGCATTAACGGTGATGAAATCTTAAAGAGAAGCTGATGGAGTGGAGGAAGCTTCTTCAGCTACAATCGTTTCTTTTCACATCCGATGGAGCTAAATGAGACGACACAAGAGGTCACTTCAGATTATTGAAACACCCCATCGTCTGGTCCTAACAAACAGTGCCAGGTTTAGATTGTGTTCTTTTCAGAAGATCCAAATTACAATTATTTTTTTGTGAAAGCTTGTGGGGAGCTGAGGTCTCACATGATCAAAGATCATTTTTCATTTGTAAAGAAGTTCTCTATAGAGGTCTGACACGGTCTCATGAAACGTATTTACAACTAAATCAATTTGTTGATTTAGTAAATTGAATAAGGTTCATGTGACAAAAATCAGACTGGTTTGAAACAATACTTCAGCACCCAGACATTAGTGGCTCCTTTAACCACATATTCCCCAGATAGATATTCCAACATCTGAGCTCCTATAGATCAAATGAAGCAGATTAAATGGACTGCAATGATGATGAAATGCAAAGCTGTTCTAATGTCCAAGATGAAATGTAAAACAGTGCAAGAGCATGAAAAAGCTGTTGTATAACAGAAGAAAAAAAGGAAAAACCAGTCAGCCATCAATCCCTTTTCACTTTAGCTGCATCTTCTAATGCATTATAAAAACAAATGCATATTTTAACAAAACACAAGCATCATTCAAGCAATGCACTGTCAGGCCGTCAAGTCCAAAGCGAACAATTTATACAACCACCATGGCAGGAATAGAAGTTGCAGAAAGAAAGCAGATGCGATGATGTATCAAGAGAAATTTGCCAAATCTGCTCCGTGTGGGTTCATCTAGCTGGTCTGGTCAAAGCCTCATGATAGACTGAACTGACGTGGTGTATTTCCCAAGAATCCTTCAGACACTACTTTGGTCCCTAAGTAACTATTACATCAGGAAGCAAGCTTGCAAGCAGAAATACGAGATGAGGGTCAGAGTTACCTGCAGGTGGCCGTTTAGTCAGCTTCTACGAGTGAATTAGTGACGTATATCAAAATAGTGGGGGAAAAAAACTTCCAGTAGAGCCTTCAATGCAGATTTCTTATCATAAATATATTTAAATATCAGGAAATAAAGCTTTCTGGCTTTGATATTGAATAAATATCCTATACCTTCAAAAAAAAGACTCTTGTTCTCATTTTTGCAAAGGAGTTTCTCTCATCCATCTTATACCTTTTCTTTTATTCTTACAATTCAAAAACATCCTTTACTAAGCCAATGACACACTGGAGTAATTGCGCTTCTCGTCAAAGGTGTCTCCCACAGGAAGGAAATTAGTTTCCTCCTCTTCCTCTTTGCACTGAAACTCACACACTTGACTCTGAGGATTAGAAGAGAAGCCTCCGCTGATGGTGACAAAGACAATCCCTAGTGACCTCAGGCCAAACTGTGTATGAGAGTTTACAGTGAATTTAGCTTCAAATAATGACAAGGTAGAGGAGAAAATGGATGCAGCACGAGTTAAGATTCACAATACGCCTCACTAAATGACAGTTTCAATCTGGGAGGGTGTCATCTTAGGGGAGCCAGAGGTAACGTCACAACAACCAAAGCCACACTGATGAAGGTCATTGCCATTGGGTATAGATAAAAGTCAAGGTGATCCATCTATTTCTGAAGCCTCAACCACCTGAATGTAAAAGGAAAGTGACGGTTGGAAACCAAGCGTTTACCCAAGGGCAACATTTCATCAAGCATGCTGGAGGGCAGGGTGTGGGTAATAGCGCTCTGTGCTAGCAGCTCAGGCAGAGTTATCTGTTGGCTTTGTATTTGGACTTGCTGGCATCACGCGGCTCCTTGCTGGGGTTGCTCCAGTCGTCTGCCTCAGGGCTGGTCTTGTAGTGACGCCATGCTGACTTGTTGAACACCGGTAGGCGTTCAAAGGACTCGCTGGACAGTGCCTTTAAACGGACAACCAAAATACAGGAGCTGGTATGAACTCAGAGGCATTCATAGTGAAAGGTACACTTTGATGTAAGAAAAAGCTAGACATATCTTAAAGCTGGCAACCCCCTTCCTGCACGTTCTTCATTTAGCATTGCCGGTCACTTGACAGGTTTATAATCACTGCTATAATAAAGCAGTTGTTTTTATTATTCAGTTCCCTAGCTCTTCAGAGGATCAAACAACTGAAGCGAGCGTTCTCTATCCGCGCACATCAATAAGCACTCTAGATTTCCCTCATTAGAGCATGTTGGTAGCAAGTAACCACTACAAACTGACAACACCCAGCAAGATCTGCGGTTCCGCAGAAGCTCTGACCCAGACGTCTAGCCATCAAAATTCTTCCCTAAGGTCACTTACATGCATGTGCTTGTCACTTTTTCTTGCTTCCAACATATCAACTTCGCAGATAAAATGTTCACATGCTGACTAGTGCCCACTCACTGGCAGGTGCCATTGTAACCAGGTAATGCATGTTATTCTGAATTCACCCATCTGTCATTATTATTTTAAGGCTAATCAGTATACGTCTCAAAATTTCAAACACATTATTTTAAACTCTGACCTCGAAAAAAAACATGTAGCTAATATGCTCCACATTTGACTTTCTGACTTTACCTTGAGATAAATGACTGCGTCTGTACCAACACCCTCTATGGAGTAGAGCTTCAGATCCCCCTGGAAGTATCGGGCATACAGCCTGGAAATCGGCAAACCGTACCCAAAACCAGCCTGGATGGGGGAGGGAAATTGGCAGAATATTTTTCTAGACGTATTTGCAGGTTTAAGAAATATATGGGCTCAAAAAAGGTTTGAAGTGATGCTAGAGTCGATAAAGATTTGATGTTTGTGCACGTGTTTATACCAAGGGGACGGTTCCTGGCTCTAGGCTCGGTGCTGGAGCAGTGGAGTACATGTAGTTAAACAGACGGTCCATCTTCCTCAGCGGAACACCTCCACCTCTGTCACTAATCTGGAGATGGAGCGTGGGAGAGTAGGAGTGAAGTAAAAACATAAGATATCTATCTAATTATTTGTCCTATGTGAGTACGTCGCTGTGATTTACCTTTATGGACAGATCCTCTTTACCCAGAGTGACCTTTGCCTTTATTGCTGGTAATCCCTCCATGTTGTTCTCATGAAGCTCCACTGTGGCTCTCATTGAGTTCTACAAAAAACCCACAGATCTTATTAACTCAGCTCGTTACAACTCAAAAAAATCATACCATTCTAGTTCAGCGCCGCACTACTCACCTTGAAGAGCTCAAACAGCATGTGGAACAGATGAGAGGGCACGTAAACCGCATGAATGGGCTTTTTAGGGGCCTTTGCTGGAAGACAAGAACAACACACACAATCTGAGATAGTTCTTTTGAATCAAATACGTGGTGATCATGGGAATCAAAGGACTAGAGACGATTACCTTTAAATACATGGTATGAACAACTACATATGGGTGTGACACTTTAATGACAGAGTGTTGGAGCCGTTTCCATAGTTACTACTGGGTGGCGCTGTGTGTAGGTGTGGCGCACATAAAGTGTTGCTTGAGGCTGAGGAACGATGAGTTGTTCTTTTTAATTGGCAGTTCAAAATAGAACTTCTTTGGAGAAACTTTTGTCAATGTTTAAATAAATGGACTGATATTTATTTAAACTTTACGTTCAGTTATTAAACTAATCAGGAAGGCCAGTCCTGGGATGTCCTCTGGACCCAGTGCAGGAGGTGGGAAACAGGAGAATGATGGCCGAGCTGTCATCTCTCCTGGACAATATCTCCCACCCCATCTCTGCACTGGAGAGCTCCTTCAGCGACAGGCTCCTTCACCCCAAGTGTGTGAAGGAGCAATATCGCCGATCTTTCCGTCCTGCAGCAGTCAGACTATACAACCAGCACTGCTAGTAACACACACACACGCACGCATTCACGCACACACACGCCTCACTTGCACTTTGCACTATGGGACAGTATACTATTCACAATGTCCACATTTCAACTGCACATTTAATTTAATTTAATTGTATATAATTTTATTCTGTTATATTGATCTGTGTGCTCTTTGCTGCTGTAACTCTGCAATTTCCCCGTTGTGGGACTAATAAAGGTTTATCTTATCTTATCTTCAGCTTTTTGGACAGTATTATTTTGATAATAACAGAGTCGCAGACAGAGAGTCTGTGTGTAAATGGTGGAACCAAGCAACCAGTGCATCATCAAAGATTATGTATGCAACAAAACACCAGGAGACTGAAAAAGCAGCTAGTAGCAGTGAGGAGCTAATTCAAAGAAGAAGAAAATGTCTTCATGTTTGGGAGACTGAATGAATGAATGTTGCTAGAGCTCCTTTCCCTCCAAGCAGAGGTCAAGATAAACCACCATGTGACAGGGAAGTTATAAATGATTGTTTTGTATCACATGATGGTGTTGTTTACTGAACGTGTGTAAAACTTTTTTATTTTACTACATAGTACAGTGCAACAAAAATAAATAAATAAAAATGGTGCCACTTTACACTAACGCAGCCTTTATAAAGGATTTACAACAGTTTATATTTGTGGTTATCAATTAGGTTGTAACACTTTATAAATTGTTAATATATTACCATTTAAAAAAAGTTATGAAATGGTATTCAGCTGTTGATGAGGGTTCAGTCTCTGGCAACAGAATTTTTACCAATGATTGGATTATGACTGGGTTTGCAGTGTCCTTTCAGGTCAGAAATAATGTTACTAGTAACAAACCTACGGAAGAACAACAAGTCACTGCCTTTTATGTAACGGTTTACAGCAGCTTATTATTCATATGTAAATTGTTCATAACCTAATTAATAAACTTAGTATAGTTTATTTAACACTTTATACGGCTAGTCTTATTGTAAAGTGGTACCATAAAAATATACTTTCTATAAGTAGATACACAGACAGAAAGACAAACAAATAAATATAAGAAAAATGAGGAATCACGGCTGAAGATATTTTAGAGGGGCTAAAACGTCACGCTAGAGGTCGACACTGTTATGTCACACGTCACGTCCATTTTGCTTGTGGAATGACAGCATACTATCTAAAATCACACAATGATTCGGCTACGACTGTTTGTCTTACATGGCAGAATAATAATATTAGAGAGGGGCCTTTCTTAGGGCACTATTGTGCGATATCTGAGTAAGAAGGGTTACCATCCATTGCCTGAGGGGTTAGATTTTTGCAGAAAAGAAAAGAAAATCCTACCGTTAAACTCTTCAATCTTCAGTTCAGGAGCAGCCAAGTAGTACTTTTCACACAGCATCTTGGCAGTGTCATATGCATCTGATAGAAAAGGCAGAACGTTTTGAGTCAGGGCAAAATAAGCAGCATATGACCATAGTTGGGTCCCGTCATCCGTACCCGGGTCACTGAGAAGACAGCCTTAGAATCAGAATCAGAATCAGCTTTATTGGCCATGTATATGAATACAAAGAATGTAACTCCGGTTAACTGAGCTCTCACTTAGATCCACTTTAATACTACCATTATCTAAATATAGCATTGAATACAGGAGAACTCACATTTGTTTGACTAATATCACTGTTGGGGGTTTCTGCTGTGATATAACTTCTGTTGCCATGAGAACTGTGCAAATATTAGCAACAAAGTCCCCTAGATAACATTATTTAATAATAATAATAATAATAATAATGATAACACATTTAATTTATAATGCACTTTACATTTATTTAGACAATGACTTATTTCCTTTCACTCACCATTGACGACTTCAGCCACGCAGCAGCTGGGGTCAATACTGCCAATGTGTTTAGGATGAGCAGGGTTGGTGTCATTGCCAAACAGGAGTGCTGCACAGAAACACGTGGAAATAAGTTTGCAGCAGAGACAAAGTAGACCATGTGATCAAAATAAATCAGGTTGCTTTGTGAGACTCACTGTGCTGGTTGATGAGCATGCGGAACGAGATGCGATTGGTGTAGAAGCGGTCAAGGAAATACTGGATGTTGCTGCTGCTGAAAGGGTCAAAGCCAAACTTCTCCTTGTACTCGATGACTCCCTGAGCCATGGTGGGAACCACATCATTGTGACGGTTACGGATCTCAATCAAGAGCTCAAGGAAGCTAAACATTTAAAAAAAAAAAAATTGTACAAAATATAAACACACAGCTGCATCCCAAACCCAACATTTTAATTGTCAGTGTGTTCCTTAGTAATTCCCATCTACACACATATTTCATTCATACCTTAACAGTCACTTATCCAGGATTTTCTTTGTCTATTTTAACTTTTTCTCTTTTGACAAAAAAAGGCATTGCCACATACCCGGTTTAATATCAGTGCTCTTTTATTTCCAGTGGACTGGAAAAGAGCTCTCTAGCTCTCCAAACAGACGGCCTTATCCAAATTCCTATCTTTGTTTATCACACAGGCATTGTTATAGTATAAATAAGCACTGTTACCAGTACATTCAGCAGAGCTACGCACTGATCAGCCATAACATTACAACCACGTGCCACATTCACTAGGCACCCCTATGGCACCAAAGCAGGTCTGACCCGTCAAGGTTTGGACTCCTCAAGACCTCCGAAGGTGTGCTGTGGTATCGGGCTACAAGACACAGATGCTTGATTACATTGAAATCTGGGGAATTTGAAGGCCAAGACAACACCTTGAACTCGTTTTGTCCTCAAACCATTCCTGGACCATTTTTATATTGTGGCAGGGAGCGTTATCCTGCAGAAGCAGCACACGGCCTTAAGGGAAAGCCATTTTCATGAAGGGGGGTACTTGCTCGGAAACAATGTCAAAATAACATCCACATGAATGGCTGGACCCTGGGTTTCCCAGCATCATACTGATGTGCTTTTAATAAAGGGATTCTGTGTCATGGAAGAAATGCTGTGACCATTCAATCAGAAATCCAGCATAGAGTGGCTGGGTGCCAACTTAATGTGCTTTTATGAATTATTTATTGAGGTACTATTCACTCACTCATTCAGAGCGTGAGGATCTTCTGGCTTCCTGTTTTCATAATCCAGCAGGTCCACAAAGCTCTGCATGTACCTTTTAAAGAAAATACAGGTAAAGAAGCAGCTTTTACACACGGCTTTAACAGCACACTATAATAAACTTTAATAGTTAGCAACCACATTAAGTTTATGTCTGGAGGGAGTGTCTCACCATTTCTGAACTAGTCTGACTGAGGGTTGACTGAGCAGGTTGTCAGGCAGCAGGTTGACTTCCCTCATAGTGTTGGCCAGACGCACTGGCAGCTCCTTACGCAGAAACATGTAGGATGTTTTCTCACACGCATTTTCCCTGCCTGGGAAAAAAAAAAAGGAAAAGTGGTATTTGTCCAAATTGCACCACTGTAAGGGACCAGTCGACCAGATTGTGGGAAGGGAATTTCCTTTTCCTGCAAGTATTTTGCTTGTTCTTTCATGTTTTTCTATACATAATGTGAGTGACACATATGACAAGCTTAGATTTTATTCTTCTCGTCACCAAGTTATCTCTTTCAGGTAAGAAACTGACTGAATGATTCCAAAAAATTTTTTTTTTTCACCTTCTCAAAATTTTTATTCGTTCATGATCCCTAACCGCTTATACTGTTCATCAAATAAAATATAACTTACTTGTGACGTATATACCAAAGTGACTAAGCCACAGCCAAAATGGTTATGGTTTCAGTCTTAGATTTGAACCTTTAAATGACCCCTTCAACATCCCCAACTGGCCGGAATTCTGTCTACTGTCTTCAAACATTAGCTTGAACCATACAAGGAAATCATAAATATTGTTACTCAGTAGGAGGGAGGAGGTCATAGAACGGTTAGGGCGGGATTTATGGTTTAGGTCTAAACAGGAGAAAAATAAATTACTTAAAAGCCATTCTTGAAAATTATGTGGAACTCAACCAAACTGGAATGTACACAGCATTCAAAAACTGGAATGTACACAGCATTCAAAAACTGGAATGTACACGGCATTCAAAAACTGGAATGTACACAGCATTCAAAAACTGGAATGTACACGGCATTCAAAAACTGGAATGTACACAGCATTGCCTCTCAGCTTAGGATTCAATCAGAAGTACACGACCTCTGACTGTTCATTTTTTGAGGGAAACACATTTTAGTTCTGTCAGCCATCGATAAGAGAACAATGGTTACAAATTTGCAGCATTTGCAGCAGATTGGAAGAAAACTTTCCATCCAATCTCCAACTTTTGCCCGATTCAGTAACATAAGAAATCAATGATAAAAAAGGAAAGTGAAATCTCCCAGTGCTGACTCAGCCCTAGAATGACACTAACACTCTGCAGCTAGTGACGGTCCTTCCCTTTTGACCCAGACCATGCATTTTCCTTGCTCACATGAATAATTACTGCTGACATGAGACTCGTACAAACAAGTGCTTCCTTCACTGTTATCGGAGACACAGCTGTGAGAACAGAATTACGTAGGCAGAAGACTGTATTTAATCAGAGATGGATTAAGAAAAGCCGGGGGTTCGTGGCTCCCGACACTGTCATCTTGCATTACAAATGTTATTCCAGTCCAGTTTCTGACTCAGCATGCATAGAAAGGAAAAAAAGAAAAATCGCTGCTTATACAAAACAAAGACCCTTCCTGTTACTGTCATTTCATGCCACTGACCTCCTGCACTCTAAAAATATAAAACTTTGAAATCATAGGCTTTCAGTCAATTTAATAAAATATGTTTATTTACACCATTAAATAAATGAAAGCTATTGGTTCAATTAATGTTATTAAGCTTCTTTTTAAGAGTCGGCCTCAATGCGTAGCCAATGCCTAGTTAACATATTGTAAAGAACTGTAGTCTAAGTAAGGTCGAATGCTTTGAGCTCGGTTTATCTCCTTGTTTGAATGGGTCTGCAGATTAAAACTGCAGGTGGTTTGTATTCTGTTGAAATCTGCGTCCATCCTGCTGAGGTCCACCACCTGTTTGGTTCTGCAACTTGAAATACAACTGACGTCCAAAAGGTCATAAAAGGTCAATAAATCATCAGACGTAATGTATTTTCAGCAATAGCATGTTAGAATGTTTACTTCATCACACATGCTTTGCTTATGCTACAAATCCTTGGAATGGCATCTTGAATTATTTGGTTGTAAAACATAAAATTAGAAATTTGAATGCACATGAAAGATATATTATCCAATTCGAAAGTAATTAAATGGTACAAGGGTGGGTAGATTTCATCAAAATGTAGAAATTTCAATTCCTCAGAACTCAAGACGTAGGTTTTCATATGATCACATAGTTAAGAAGCCTGAAACTGAAAGCTGACATACAGAGACAACATGCTGCTGTTTGTACTGTTAAGGCTGAGATACTATGAGTAAACAGCATTTGATCAACAAAGTCTAATGTTTTCCTGGCAGCTCCGAGAGGACTCTTACTTTTAATAACAGCTAGACTGAGACACTTAAAATCCACAAAATATGATCAGAAATATCAAAATGGAAATAAATAAAAGGGCCATGATGGTCGTTTCTATAATTGACACTTACCAAAATCCAAAAACTGCTTTATGGAGAGAGGGGATGGTGAAAATCTGGAGTAATACTCGATCTTAGGGTTGGTGTTTTTCAGCAGAAACGTGAATATCCTCATTCTGCCTGGACTTGAACGTGACAGTGAGAATCAGAAAAATACGAGCATTTCATCCCCGGTTATTTTGACAGTCCGCTGTCACTCTCCATGTTTATTCCAGCATCCGACTGACACGGAAACAAGAATTAAATAAAACTCCATCAGGTTAAATGACATAAATAAGACGCCTGTAATCTTTCCTGTGTCTGTGTTGTTCACATATCCAGAGCATCAGCTTAAAACTGTCATTCAAAACCAACCGAACACCACTTCCTGTTATAATTTGTCAAAATAAAAGGCTAGGATGTCAGACCAAATTTTTTTCAGCAAAAAAAATGTAATCTACACAAACAAAATCTTGTCTTCTCAACGGTGTATCTGGCCACTTTTTCATTATTAGAGGCAAAAATATGGAATCACTCAATGTTGAGGAGAGAATTATGGAATTATCACTATTAATACTTTATTGCATTTCCTCTGCCTTCACTGCAGCCTGGATTCTTTGAGGAACAGAATCTTGTCATGCTCCATTATTTTAAATTTCTACCGTGAATCGAGATGGTTTGCAGGCCATGTTATTGAGTTAATGTGCTTTTTCTGAAGAAAAGCTTCTTCACTCTCTGCTTCGTCGAGAGATGCATTATAATAATAATAATAATAATAATAATAATACATTTAATTTATAAGGCACTTCACATTTGGATCAAATCTCATATTAGTTCATCATCACCAAACCCAGTGAGTGATTTCATATTCCTTCCTCCACTTGATTTGGAAAAGTATATGCCATTAATTCAAATAATTACATGTAATCTGTTTGAGATATTTTTCATGAAGCCCGAATGTTCAGCTATTTCATCTATAAAATTAAATGGTTGAGTGTCATATCTATAATTTGTTTCCTGCAATGTAAAAAAGCTGGGTGAACATTTTTCTAAGTGTGCTGATTCCCAGAATTTTTTGCAAGGGGTTGTATATTCCTGCTGATGTGACAACCAGATCCGATCGTGTGGTTATCTTTCCAAATGAACATGCACACATTAATATTCTATCAATGGCGGGCAAAGTCAAATGTGGAGGATCGCAGCACTGATAGCTTGGAGACATGTGGTTGCAAAATTAAAGAACATGTTTTGCCTTATTGCCTTCAGCATAAAAAGTTAGGAGACAGTCAACTTTCAACTGTCACTGTCACCAGAGTAAACAATACAAGAAATGAATCGTATTTTATTCATTTTGTTGATGATCAAAACCAAGATCATTCTCTGCTTTTCTTCAGGACCCTTGTTGGAAATGTGGGGTCATGGTATGGATCTGTTCACACCGATATCAGATACAGGTCACACACAAAGATGAATAATATAAAAAAATCGGAAATGTGTGACTTGCATCTGCATTGTGTACACAAGCTAATTAGCTACTTAACATAAGATATGGCGCCAACTTGTAGCAATGCACCCAGGTGATGTAATTCTATTTTTAATATAAAACTTATTCAAGCAGGTTACTGTGTGGTTAAAATTGAAAGTTCTCATAATGCTGACATATTCCTGTGTACATATGTCACTGTTGTATTCTGGGTTGCGTAATTATTACAGATGTGTGTGTGTGTGTGTGTGTGTGTGTGTGTGTGTTTGTGTGTGTGTGTGTTAAGACATCATTATAAATCATACCAACTCAGACGGGGAGAAAGACTGTTCTTACAGTGTATACATCTTTAAATTGTCTGTACGCCTAAAATAAAAACCTTTATTTTGAAGGTTAAATCTCGAGAGTTCCGGCGTTTTGGGCCTTTTTTGGACTGACAGCGACTCAATCGAACTTAACCATTGCTTCTTCATACGCTACGGTGATTGGTTCATAACCAGGAAAAGAGAAAGAGCAAAGCCCCTATTGGACAGTAGAGTGCCGAAGTGACGTTTTATGTGTCCACCTATAACTGACGTCTATAGGTACATATAAAATACGTCACGTGTAACAGATCCGTCGGAAAAACAGTGGAGCGACGTAAGAAAATAGACTACTGACTTAACAGTAATGGATAAAGTTAGTATTATGAGAATACAATTAAAACCTAATTTACTCATCCTATCGCCAATAGAAAAATCGACCGAATCCATGGGTCATTTTTGAAAAAGGTCTTACAGACAATCAAAACGAACATAATCACATAACCTCCCTGAACTCGTATTGATGGAATTGAAATCGCAAAATATCCTAGTGCTGAATGTAATGAACTCTGGAAATTGAATAGAATAATTATTCCTGATAACTTGTGTATTTTCTATTCTCAGGACATGGATGACGCGGTAGTTAGAATAGAAATGAATAATTTTGTCACAGTAACCTTTACACAGCTACTCACATCCAAATCAATTAAGCAACAAAAATGTAACAAAATTATATTTATTTGGCTTTACTAAACTGTGTTCATTATCCTCTACATGAAATAATCGCGGCTTGATGTATATCAATATATTATATTATATTATGTATTTTGTTGATCTAATAAATAGCACCAGCTTGTGGTGTTATTAGGTTTACTAGGTTAAGTAAACTAGGTTTAAAAATAGACAGAAGCTCCCCAGGTGTCTATTACATTTGGTCTCTACTGCCACCTAGTGAGAAAATTTAATACCACAGCATGACGAGGCAGCTGAAAGGGAACTATTAACTTAATAACAAACTGTCAGTATAAACTCCTTGCTTCATTTTTTTTTATCATCTAATCCATCAATTCATTTATTTATAAAGTAAAATTTGTCTGATATTCTTTTTCTATTTGTCTACCAATTTTAACAACAAAAAAACTAATTTTATATTACTGAACATGAATTGTAAACAGCAGAGTTGGACACATGAAAAAGTTAAAATAAAAAAACTACGTCTATCATTCAGTCCTACAGTGTTTCATTTCATGTGAAAACGATAATTATTCTCTACTAGAGTTAAAATAACAGCAAAGGTCTACGTGTGTACAATATATGTAAAGATAAAGATATATACTTTATCACAATTTATGAAATAATGCTTCACAAAAACTGAACTGATTATGAATAAGTGGTGCCCAGTTCACATTTGGAATCCCTTTTTTTCCTACAGTTTTCTATAATTTTTTAACTGTTATGAAACTGTTTATTAAAAAGTGAACGGAAAGCGATGTGGTTCTGTGATTCTAATTGGGATAACTATCAGCCCACGTCAGATTTTCAAACTGAAAACACGAAGAAAAAAAGTGTAAAATTTGATGTGCAATCCATTATTAAAAGAAATAGTAAAACAAGGGGTTTCTTGGGATTATACTGAGCTGATTGAAAATAACTAAATTCTAAGTTAATATGACTTTTCTTTCTATTTTACCTGAACTCATGACTTTAGGTGGAAGCAGATGTATATTACCTGCGGGGTATCGTTCTCTGTAGAACCTCAACTGGTGCTAGTGGGTCAGCTGCAGGATAATGAGCTGAGAGCAACCCCTCACAGATCTTCTCCCCTGGGGACTCTTTTCTTCTGATCCAAAACCAGAATCTCCCTTACTTCGCCTCCTCTGCAAGTTCCCCGGGCATCAATAGAACAGTCTTTGCAAACCTCTAACTGAATGAACACCAAAAGACAAATCAACATATAATCCATATTTATATTTATTTTGATATATTTTTTATTTGACCTAAACAATCTCTCTATTAAATGCATGTAGGCAGTACAAATGATACTTGGCATACAAACTCACACACACCCAAACACACACACACACACACACACACACACACACAATCCAGTCTTCATGCAGATTCAGTTATCGCAACCATCTTGGTGGTTACATCGTCTTCTTCCTCACTTAAAGGATCATACTGCCGACGGTACAGCAGGCGGGTCACAAGCGTGATGATGAACATCTCCAGGATTAAAAGCTGCTGACTCATCACTGTGGAGAAAGAAGAGAGGCATAATGGAGGTGAAAACATGAAGGTCACCTGCTCAAAGAAGTGTAAGATAATGACATCAATGGGATGGATTGCCTAAATGTTGATATCAATTGATAAAGGTGGTTAAAGGATTCTCTTTTGTGTTCACTCACTGTATCCTCTGTTGGTAGCGGAGAAGGGCGGAGTGCAGGCGATGGTTCCGTTCAAAGCCAAGATGTTGATGATGGCTGTTTGCAGCTGACTGAGGATAAGCACCAGCTACAACACAGACACGTAAAATGTTAAAACCGACATTCCGGAAAAACTACACTGATCAGCCATAAGATTATAACCGCTGACAGGTAACGTCCGAATAACATTTATTATCTCTTTACATATGCACCTGACAGTGTGTGGGATATGTCAGACATGATGGTGCGTGTGGAAGATGGTGCACGCGGCGTTGTAGCGTAGAAAAAAAAATCAAGGTTTGGGGACATAGAGGCATTCATAGTAGAGTTTTCTCTGACTCACTCCCACATTAAACAGGTGTGTTTATATACTGGGAACACTGGACTCAGGTTCATCCAATAACTGATGACCTCACCATGCCCTCCTGGTATCTGGAGCACACAGACACAAGCAGTCAGCCCAGCAGCCAGAAGGGGGGGTGGTCACATACCAAAGTGGTGTAACGAAGGACAACTGATGAACCTGCGACAAGATCATGGGTGTCTAAGGCTCAGTGATGAATGCGGGAAACGAAGGACAGCCAATGTTTTCAGAGCACATATTATTGAGAAAGTTACTGCTGGCTCCAAATAAAAAGTTGTGATAACATCACAGAGCTGTTTAGGTGGCAAGACCTACACAGGGGTCCTACACAGTATTGGGTAGGTGGTTGTATTGTTATGGCTGATCACCAGAGATGTTTTCAGATATCTGTTTCGTCTGCCATAAAAGTTGGGCATCAGCACCCGTGTTTAAAGAAACTCCTGTGCCTCACCTGGTACATGGCGTACTTGGGGATGATCTTGATTGTCCTCAGGGTGATCTTCAGGTGCATGAACATGATCGCCACGGGCCACAGCGCAATGATTGTTAAGATGCCCACAAACGGGTTGATCCATATCGCCGATCCAGTAATGCTCAACTGAAACACAATCATGCGTACAAACACGGACACACATGCAGGAGAGGTCGTAGGTTAGTGACAGCGGGAAACTAAACAGAACAGCCGGAATCATGAGGAACAAATCTTCTTCTTCTGTCGGCTGTTCCCTTTAGGGGTCGCCACAGTGGATCATCTCTTTCCATCTTGCCCTGTCCTCTGTCACACCAACCAACTGCCTGTCCTCTCTCACCACATCCAGAAATGTCCCATTTGGTCTTCCCTATTTTCTCCTGGCCATGAGCTCCATCTCCAGCATCCATCTACAAGTAGATCCACTATTCCTCCTTCTCACGTGTCGCAAACATCTCAATCTGGCCTCTCTTACTTTAACTCCAAGACGTGTAACCTGGGCTGCTCCTCTGATGTGTTCATTTCTAATCCTGTTCATCTTCGTCACGTAAATTCGTTCGTAAATTTGTAGCTCCTGAAAGATGCTAACATCAGACAGTCTTCATTTCACAACCAGCTACAAAGTGTTTTTCTTCCTTTTTTGTCAAATACTGAAACTCAAGTTTTGCATGAAGAATATGACGCAGTCAAAACAAAAATGTCCGGCCAGGTGATGATTGATAAATCAGGGGCTCACGGCGACATTTAGGCCAACATTGGCAGATTACACTGGGATGGAATGCGAAAGAAAAACTCTTCAACCAGGAATCTGTTATGAAGATTTGGCTCTGTCAACCAGTTTGAGCTGAATGCTATTGTCAGAATGCTAATAAGTTCCCAATGACCAAAATAACATGAAGACATTTAGCAGCTGTAATATTGATTTAAAGTTCAACGTGGCAGGCTTACACTTTCTGACACACAGCTAAGGCTGTGTGTGTCAGTTTTTAGACTTAAGCAACGGAAACATTGACAGTTGTCAAGGTTTGAGTCACTGGAGAAAAGGTCAAGATTTCCCCATCATTATTAGAATACAAACAGGAATACAATTAAATCTGGCAAGACCAATCAATCAAATAGTTATATCAAATCAAATAGTTAAGATATTAAAGAATAGAATGAAGAGGCAGTCCAACTGACGGTCAAATGAAATATCCTATTCTATTATATGATGGTCAAATGCATGAATTGATCTTTTATAATTAACTATATATCGTTAACAACATTTAATTCCATATGAATCATCATTTGAGTTAAAATAATGTAGTTAACTGAACTAATCAAAAGTTCTATTTCTTGATCATGTCTTAATAGTGAGCGACAGGAATGTTTCATACATTTTAATAATAATAATAATAATAATACATTTAATTTATTTTGTATCCATTAATCCGTAGAAACACCATGAAACACACACTGCGTACAAACGAATTAAACATGAACATTCAGCAATAGTTATTATGACGGGCCAGCAAGAGAAAGCTTACACCTGTGTTAGTTTCAGAATGTCTATATTCTAGGATTACAAGAAAATGATAGTGAAAAATAATGGGTGGTAAATGCATACTAAGGAATATGTATGAATGTTATACTAGCTAGGGAAATGAAAATGCTCGCTTTGCCCCACTTGTTTCTCAAGTCTTTTCATAATGTTAAGTCTGACAAAGGTGTTTGTCATTCTGTCTGAAAGACAAGACAGCTTGACCCGGCAGACTGGCCCTGACATTGTAAGCACACAGGTATAACGGTCCTGCTGGATCTGAATGGAAAGATTCTGTGATGAGACTCGCGTGTGTGGCAAAGTTTTTTCTGCAGCATTTCAAACTCACATCAGAGAGGTGGAAGGTTCCGTTTGTATAGAGGACAATGGAAAGAATGGTGAAGACAATCTTCAGGACAGCAAACTGGAAAGAGCCGAGTTTCAGAAGGAAGAGCGTGCGCCTGGAGTTGGAAGAGAAGAAATTATTTTACAGTGCACACTAATGACAGAGAAATGGTTTTAGTCTCTCAATAAATCTTAAGAACAATTAAAAGTCTAATATGGAATTCCCCTTTGCCCTGAAAGTGATGTTGATAACTACCCCAGGATGTTTCAGACAATTGAAATTGGCCTTGTATGCATGGTTGTTGTCCTCAGATATGTCCGTATGTAATTGTTCTGACATACCAACAACAATATTAACAATCCCTCTGAGGTGCATAAACAACTCTGATTTACTGAAAACAGAGGTGTTTCCATGAGAGCACATCAAAAGAACTGTTGTTGGGAATCTGGGCGGTTGAGTGTGTATCGGCCTGGCTGTCATCATCATGGTTGTCACTGTGCGCAGCAGGAAGGTTTGTCTCAGAGAATGTTCCGTGTATTTGCACCAGAACTCCAAGCAGAAGCCTAATTAGACTGTATTTGCCACGGATCAAACGCTGTGACTGCACTGATCGATCACTCAGCTGGGAAACTTTACCCAGTCGGAACCAGAGAGGAGACCGACTGACTGCTTCCAAACCGTGAGCTTCGCCTCCATAGGGTTGAATGACCAGGAGTGTGTTCAACCAACATCTAAACAACAAAAGCTAACTATAGATTGTCGTGTATGCAGAGGACTCCGGAGGTTTTGAAACCTTCTAAACGAGTCCAAAACTACATCATAGTTTTCGAGGCATTAGGCTGATGTCTCAAACCAGGCATTGTGGTAAGCATCTCAGCAGAATCTGTGCTTCATTACAATTACCGGATGTTTTCACCCACCAGCCGTTTAATGATTAAGATTAAACAGTAACCGTTTAATGCTTTTCCCATTTTCCCATAAATGCTGCTATTGTTTAACTTAGCACAAACTCTGGAGAATGAGAGTCATCGGGATGAAGACACCTTAGGGAGTGATTTATATTCATTACAGCCTTTAGTTTGGGGGGGGGTTCTGAGAACTCTCCTGTCTGTTTTTTTAATTTATGATTGGAATCTCAGGAAACAGTTAATTTTCCCTTTGTCTGACTATAACAACAACATCTTAAACTCACTTGTTAACTGTTTGTTTCATCTGTACAAAACTCAAGAGAGTAAACATTTACAATAGCCAGACAAGCTTAGCTTCAAGCTGTCAAAGTATTTTATGGCGGCATATTAAAGCATGTGAGGACTTACTGAACAGAATATATGAAACTTGATGCAACCAAAAGAAGACTAATAAGTGTCAAATAACTTCCTAAAATGATTTACTAAAAGGTTGGGCAAATTTAATTAGCGTGGCCATTTTTTTTATAAAATACATTTTAATATGAAATAATTTTTTAAGTCTGATTAAGTACAGACTTATTATGTTACAGCACTGCTCTTAATGTCGGCTGGAAAATAATTGCTCCCAGGGAGGAAGGTTAGGGATGGAGTGTCTAGAGTCAAAGGCTGCGTTCACACTGCAGGTCTTGATGCCCAATTCCGATTTTTTTGCTGAGATCCGATTTTTTTGAGTGGTTTTTCACATTGTAAATTAAATGCGACCGCCATCAGACTCCAGTGTGAACAGTCTATGGCGCTGAAGTGACCCGCAAGCGTAGAAGAAGACGTGACGTCACACGCAGCACGCTGTGTTTACGGAAGTTAATATGGATGCTTCGCATATCAGCGTGTGTGGATCAATTTCAAGTTGTTGTACAATCGGAGCCGACAAAATTATGACCAAGTGACCAAAGGAAGAAGCAGATTAAGAAAAAACTGGGCACAAATTGATCTTGCCGCGCCCCGCCTCCTCCGGCGCAGAAATGCGACGTCTGTCTCATTTAAATGACGTAAAAGTCGGATGAAATGCGACATGACCATTTAGACTGAGGTCGTTTTGAAAAACATCAGATACATATCGGATTTAGGACCACATATGAAAGTGGCCTCGGTCGTATTTGAAAAAAAATCGTATTTCTGCTGTTCAGACTGTCGTAAAAAATCAGATATGGGTCACATATGGGCAAAAAGTCGGATTTGGGCCACTTTTGCCTGCAGTGTGAACGTAACCAAAAATCAAACTTGATCGAGCCGACTTTGATCCACCGAGCAACCAACAACTTTTCAATGGTGCGCACATCAGCCAATATTCTCTGTTGGGTCATATTTGACCCGAGACTTGTTTCTGGAGTCTGAGTTCAGGCTCAGGATTGGGCTGGCCTTATACATAACAAATGAAATAATGTTCCAAAGGCCAAAGTTTCGTATTATTTTTTGCAGCGCAACATCATTTCTATGACCAGTCAATTATTCCTTCACCTTAACATAACATATTAATATACTGAATCCAAGACCAGGTAGAGTCAGGGATCACGTCGGCGGGCCCTTGGGATCCAAAGGGTTTAAAAAATGGAAAAATTGGTCAACATTTGATTGATTGTATTTAGTAGGCCATTGTTGAAGATGTAATGAAGTCTAAATCTTTGGCTTGTTTCACACATCTAAACTTAAAAAAACAGTCAAAATTTAAACTAACACAATAGGAGGGTGAATATAAATTTACAATTTGAAAAGACAGAAAAGGTCAGAGGTCAGTTATGCGCAGCAGCAACATCAACCTCATTAATCACAAAACCCATGAGGGTTCTGCTGCCGTTATCCAATGAATCACATTTCTCGGTTGTACTGTTGTTGTTCAGAATGTGTGGTATTCATTCCAGCTCTCAAGGCACCAGGAAGCAGAGAGGGTGAGCTGTTTTAACTGACCATAGATTGAATTTGACTGGGAGGCTCACCGCGTGATTGCAACATATGGCAGGCAGAGGCAGCAGCAGCAGCACGGCCCCGTGCTGATCTTAAGTTTATGTTTCCCTGCCCGCCTCAGGAAGGCCTTGTCCCCTCCAACCTCCTCCACCATCAGGATCAGGAACTTGAACACCACCACGGCGAAGTAGCTGCAGAAAAATAAAGGCAGGAGAGACAGAAGGGATGAATGAGGGGAGAAGATTGAAGTTTGAAGTAACGGCTCACCCGAGAAAAATAAAAGACAAAAACGTCTCTGTTTTCCATTTCCGCTGTTTTTCCTCTTAGGGGGTTTTTACAAGGAGGCTCCCCGGGTAACAAAACACATACCAGCGAGACATGAAAGGTGAGTAGAAGAGAAACAGAAACCCACCAGGCAGAGGTCATGTCAGTAAACATGGTGGCTCTGGGGATCCACATCCCCAAACATGACATGGTGCCGATCACCTGAAAAATAGAGGGAATGTTCAGGGACACCAGATTCGACTAGTCACATGCATTTTTGCCCTGGAATGGATGAAATGTGTCAAAGATGGGTTGATTTTCTCTCCTAATCCTTACCGGAGCTGCCCCATTCACCCAGATAATTAGGCTCTTTTTATGGGCCGGAACTTTCCTGTAGATGTAGACACACTCCTCTAGGAAGATCAGCATGGATACCACAGCCATGAAGGTGAGCACAGAGTACAGGATGAGGCCAAAGATGTCCAAGTCTGGAGGGAGAGGAGTCTTCATGTGAACTGAGATTGCACCACTACATGCAATTATTATGTAATCATGTTCATCCTGAATGAATCACTGGCAGAAAATAACAAGAGGCAAGACGCTCTGTCAGACTGCACTAAATGAACAAAAAGTGATAAAGCTAACAGACTAATGTTCTTTGTATACCGTTATAATAATCAATACCACAAATTAAAGCTGAGGTAATTGAATTAGAATTACATTTGCAGCGATGTATTGATTGGACTGATGTTTTTGACTTCTTGATATAAACAATGTACTATATATTATGTTAAAGTTAAGGGAAAAATCATCCCGAGGGGGACAAAAATATGTCTGCCAGATTTCAATGCAGTCCATCGAATTATTCAAGACATTTCACTCAATCCCTAACTTCCAGCCTCAATGTGGCGCCAGGAGAAATGTCAGGATTACAAAAGTCATTGTTGAGAACCATGAAAGTATTTACTGGATAAAGAAAAAGTAGCTTCATACCATAAAAATATTTCTTGACAAATACCTTCAATAATTAAAACAATGTACTACCGGAGGACTGAACGCAATTCCTGCCATTATAATTAGACCGCCTTATTTTGTGGGTTGCTGATGCATTACTGTTTTGACTACGCTTGTCACAGTTATTACATTATTTATAGTTATTATTCATTATGGTAATAATTCCTTCTATTTTTGTGTATAAAACAATTTGAAGTAAGAAAAATATCCTAATTCTTCACTATTTTCAAGTCCTTTTCCACTCTTTGATGTCTATTACTGGCATAAATGATACTATCTGGTAAACTTTATACTTTGTAGTGTGGAGAACTAAATTAGCCTTTTGGGCCTCCAAGGTGCTGAAGTATAATGAGGTTATAATTGTGAATTTCTTTGGACATATTTTGATATTTTGGCAGACTGGCCATCAGGGAAATCAACTATTATTGAAGCATTTGGAGGAGTTTAAATAAACACTTGCCGAAAAAAAATGTCTTCATTAGTTGTTTTTGTATTACTGCACCGTAACTTAACTGATACTTAAATAGAGAGAAGTCAATTAATTGGTTAATCACAATTATTTGCAAGATAATTAATGGTCAGCTAAAATTTCATGATTGTGGCGGCCCATGTTATGACCAAGCCGACGCTGAGAGTTTGCTCCATTGTTGACCGCCTGATTCTAAAACAAAAACTCGAGCCATGATTCTACAAAAGCCATGACTCTAGTTTTGGTTTGAAGCAACATAAATGAAAGCAGCAACACAGCAAATCAATGCAACCTGTTCCCTCTGATCCACAAGTCGATAAACAGACCAGAGAGAGTTTCATGTCATATAATGATCAACAAGTTTATCATCAGCATCAACCTCAGAGGCAAACCATGTCCAGTAAAAGGATGTGTGTGGCCGAGAAAGTAGCTGGCATGGTGGGGTTTGTCATTAAACGAGACGTCACAAATGAAGTCAGCTGACAGATGTTTCATATAAAGACGGACGATATCAAAGCTGCGGCCGGTTACGGTCACAGTCAAACAAACAAGTGGAAAGAAAGGAGAAGTAAATGGTTTCAGCGTGTGTGCTGGTAAATGGAGTCTAAGTTAGTAATGAACACACCCACACACCCACACACAGACACACACACACTTTTCTTACTTTGTTGTGTTTATTTATTTACATTAATCAAAATTCCTCTCCTCACATTTTTTGGTTTGTTTTTTTTGGTTTGTGTCCTTTTGTGCCCACGGGTGTCTTCTCTGTGTTCTCTACACATGTCTGCACACAATTGTAGTAAAGAGGAGATCCAGAGTATTTTTCTGAGACTTTTAAAGTTTTAGCAACGCATCTACAGCCAATATAGAATGCTTGAAGCTGACCCACATACCTGTAACATATATATATTTATAGATCATTTAAAGACACAACAGTGAGAAACATATTTAAACACCTTTATGTCCTCACCAAGAAAAAAACAAAACACGGAAAATCTGAATTTTAAAATTATTTCATGATAAAAATGTTATGTTTCATGGAAAACAGTCTTAATTAGATTAGCTAAACCTTTTGGTAAAGCATGTTTTGAGAAAACTATTTGAACCTTTAGACATTTCTTGGTCGTATCAAGTCACATATTTCTGTTTAGTAAGTCCTCACGCTTTAATATGCCAAAAATAAATAAAATTCCTACCACTTTGACCTGTGGTGTCCCCAAAGGCTCCTTCCTATGTCCCTTACTATACAGTATAAAGCCTTCATGCAAACACTGGGTCATAATAAAAAAAAAGTTCACTTGAGTGGAACACATGAGTCCCTATTTTCAATAAGAAATAGAGACTCAAAATGTGCTCAATTAAACTGTTGAGCTGCAAATCAAAGGGTGACAAGGATCCTGTATTTTTAATTAAGAAATGTGACCAAAATGTGATTTTCTCAACACTTGAACAAACATTTTTAAGAGCTGTCTGCTAAAAAAACAGTGGTGCTATTCTAGAGAAACCTTCATTTACTTAAGTTCATCATGAAGGCGAATGCAACATATCTGAAATGATAAAAAACATACAATGTAACTTTATATAAAAGGAAACAGTGTGATTCTCTGCACACTGCAAAAAAAAAGAAAGAAAGAAAGAAAGAATTTTTTCACTGGTAACATACAATTAAATCAAAAGTATTATCGAATCTAATATTTGGGTTGGAAATTCTTCATTTAATTGTGTCACCAGTGGAAGTCTTCTTCTTTTTTTTTTTAAATCATCAATCTCAATTGACAGTATGTAATAATTTATATTATAGCCAGATAATAGCAACTATGTTATTATTTATCTAACGTATTATATATATTAGGTTTTTTTCAAGGCAAAACAGTGAAAAAAGGTTTTTGTCAGGAGATTTGAATAATTTTCAAAAGCGGAAATTCCCATTTTTATACTTTGGGATTTAATCAAAAAAGAGATTTGGCGATGAACTAAAAAAATAAATTACTTCAACTAGTAACCTAAATTGAATTTGACATTTTTTAACGTCAAAACTCATGAATTTAAGTTGTAAATACTTAATTTAATTGAGTGTTCCCAGTTTTTTGCGTACTTTACTAAAAAAATTTTACTTTTAATAATTCATTTATATTGTTCTGGGCTATTTACTTTACATTGAAGTTTGTTTACGTGGATGTTCTGCATGCATTGCTGCAGAAGGGACCTCCGATGAGTTCCACGGCAGTCACTATTTAGAGCAACACCTCCAAACATACTGAAATGGATTAATGGTTAACAATTGTTGAAAACGATCTTGCCAAACGTTAACTTTCGAGCCCTTATAGGACAAAAATGCAACTTTAATTACTGTAGTTTCACCTAGTTCGGATGAGGACCACTAGATGCTGCAGATCTGAGCCCACCATCCTCCCAGTAGACTTCCACACACTAACTGTGGGATCGCACTCTATCTGCGGTAAACTCTATCTGAAGATCGATCATCAGGCTGGACATGTTCTCTCTACTCACTGAGGATGATATCGATGGCCAGAGGAGGTTGTCCGATGCAACTCGGGTCAATTGTTCGGTTGGATCCATTATTCATTTTGGCTGGACTTTTTTTAAAAACAGAACTTCCACTGATGTTTCAGGTCCTGCTGTGACCCGGGGAGTAAATCCTCTCCAAAAGAGGTCCTCAAACTTTCCACCGAGGGATATGTTTGCACCGGTTCCCCAAAACACTGGACGCAATCTTTGGACCCGCCCCTTTCCTGATGGCGTGGGATAATGAGGCGTCTTTTAGGTCAGAGCGCGGAGTTGTGTGCAGACCCGACCCCTACCTCTACCTCAGGCTGCACCGACACTGCAGGGTGGAGGTTAGTGGGAGAGGAAAAGGGTCACTGAATGCTGGAGTGGATACACATAAAAGGCACAGATTCATGAGTGGGTTTTATTCCTCTTTGTTGGGCATTACATGCTAGATTTATATATATATTTTTACATTCATTTATAAGCTACTGTTGCCAGGAGACTTCATGGAGCCCTGAAACGAAAGTGATAAAGCTACTGATGCTGTCAAAAACTGGGAAAACATCCAACACCATGATCAGCTTGATTATTCATCTCTTTGTCAATGACTACATCCCATCTTCTCCACTGGGAGGGAAAAACTCTGGAATGAGTTCATCATCTTAAAATGATGGATGAGTTGTTGAAATCTTCATTTCCCTTTAGAGGGGGAACTGATCTCATTCAGATGGAGACTTTCGTCTTTCAGGTTTGAATTCCTTGTTAATCTGGAATATTTTTACAAGGCTAGTGGAAAAAGTCCAGTAATACGATAAAGTGAGTTTAGGTTGGAGGAGGGGAATCTTTTTATGCGTACGTCTCTTAGGTTGAGCCTGTAGGCAACACAGGCATTCACGTCACATGCCCCGGTTGCCACAGCAACGTGTGCTGGGGGGTATCGTCATGTGAGGCATTTGCTGCAAAGCTTTAGATCATTTTCAACAACCACTGAGAGTCCTGTATAGAACAACCGCTGAGCGATACTCTGCAGTTATTCCCGACAAAATCATCACCTCACAGCATATTTTCTCTCTCATAAGAACTTTTTTTTTTTAAATGCATTGAGTCTTCCTCACACTCACAGAGAAATGTTGTGATTTCTTTATGCTGTATGCTAGTCTGTTCAGACTTCCCGAAGATGAGTTGTTTTTTTCATTTTGCTTAGTGGTTAAATCTCTCCGTCCTTGAGCCTCATGCATGTACAAGGATTGATGGAGACACCCGAGGGCCACAAAAACAGGAATCCAGTGACTTCATATGCATTTACAGGCACATCGAGGAAGGTTATCAAGAGAAAAGTTTCTCATTCAGCCCTGAAGCATTCATAAATCGATAGTATCATGCTGAATTGGTGGGTGCATGAGAGGAGCGGCTGCAGAGTCTTTGAAAGATGCTCAGAGAGTTTGTTGGAGTTGTCGGTAGGTTTAGAGGCTGGCAATAACTCAGACTTTAATGGAGAAATCTGCGTGAATTTTTCCGTAACCTAGGGTACTGATGTGCTCCGCCGTGGCGGAGGTTTGCACTCCCTGCGTGTTTTTTCTAGTTTGTATGTCTGTTGGTTTTTTGGTGAGCAGCATTATAATATTCTAGATGTGATTACATTTTGGGGACGTTGCATGTTTTGCAGCATTTAAAACAAAATAGAATATTATATATAAAATAGAATATAGGCTATTGCTGCCTTTGACCCCTTGATGATCCTTTGGGGGTGGAGCTGGGAGCTCAGTGGGCTGAACAGAGACGCTGCAGTGGAAGGAGCGAGGAACGGTTACATAGTATTTGAGAGATACTCAGTTTGAAACTGTTTTGAAACTCAAATTTCTGTTACTGTCCAATTTCTTTGCCCACAACAGATATTAGGATCGATTTAACTAAATCATGTTAAGTATTCCAACTTGATAAAAGGGGTTTCTCAGAGCTACAAGCAATCCTGTTGGACCAACGTTATTCATTTCGGTTGGTTTAAATCCATTTAGTAAGATAATTTACGACTGAAACATTTGTTGGTTCAACTTTATCAAACGGACGTCAAGTAGTAAGTTTAGCAAATCCTAATAAAATTATATTCACCCAACCCATGTATATTACGTTAGACTAGCATAAGTGCTTTATACTTAAAGAAACGCTATAGCCTTGACAGTCATCAGAAAGGATTTAATAATAATAATATTAATAATAATACATTTACTTTATAATGCACTTTAAATTTGGATCAGTGCTAAAAAAAAAATTCTAAAGATTTTAGGACATAATCATCAGAAATGAGAAATCTGGTTCCAAAAAGCCATTTATTGAAGTAGTCCATCCTAAAATGAATCATTGCTTTTTCTATTTAATTATAAGACAGGAGTTCCTCCTGGGAAGATTGTGTAATAGGGGTGAAGAGTGCAGGAGGTTCTGAGAGCAGCCCTTTTGATGAAACTGTGACACCAGCATTTTCACATTCAGAGTAAAGTTCCTTTCTATTCAGCCTCAAAGTCAAGAAACCAACTCCAGAAGTTGTCACCTGACAACAACTTGCTCTGATGTCCGGACAAGAGATCCTGCTGGGCGTGTTTGCAGATACTTGTCAACATGTGAAAGCACCATTTAAAGGGTAAATTCTCAGTTTAATGGATGAACCATCCAAATGTCTTCAGTGAAGCGGCCGCCGCTTTGGCCTGACGGACGTTAGACTTGTTGGTTTTTTAACAGGTCAATGTTTACTCTCCTTCAGAAACTGACACCGCGGTCATGAACTTCAGAGATTACTGGTGCATGGACACACACCTTACACATGGACATGGAATAATGAGGGAAATACTCCTGAACGGATGAAAATGTTCTTTTCTTATTGTTTAGGCCTAATGTTCACATTATCTTTCTAGATAAATTACGTTTGTAGTTGTTGTCTAATTTAATTGTAAAAAAAAAACCAACATCAATTTTATTATATATGCTATTTCCAGAGTGTTCATTGCAAAAAGGAATTTTCAGAATGTAAGATAGGCAGAATTTCTGTGAAATTAATCTTATAAATAATTTTCTCAAAATAGTTTTGCATATTGAATGTAAGAAAATTGAAGAAAATGTTATCTCAGCAAAAAAAGTTTTTTTTTCCCAGATTATATTGGCTTCTCTTTAGAAACGAAATATGTGGGGGCCGACAGGGGAAAATAGACTGCAATTTAAGTAAACGCATGCAAATAGACAAAACACAAACAAATAAAGAAAACCTCTTCGTCAATTTGACAACACACTCGCGCCGCATAAGTCCCAACACCACACATTCAGAAAAACGATCATTTTTTGAGATTAAGCTCTCTTTAGTGTCAGAAATATACCAATAAGCAACCGACATTTCCCCAAATCAATCCTGTTCTTCCTCGCACTTAGGTCTATGTAAAATTTGAAAATGATCCTCTTCATAGTTTTGAATTATCGCGGTCGTTGGAAGGATCTTCTGCGGCGCCAGCAGTGATGATGATTCCTCATAAATTATATCCATAATATTCCCGAAATTTCAGGAATATAACCTTACAAGTAATAATTGCGATACAGATACATTTGTAGAGAAAAGGGCGAGTGTGTAAGTGTGTAATTTTGTTTATGAGCGTAGATGCAAGTAAACTGCTGTGTATGTTTATTTACATTGTGAATTAAAATGGAACAAATGAAGAAGAAACAATTCTCCTACATCGAGGAAGCCACCTCCTTTGCGAGATCCTCTCCGGAACAAAATGCGAACTCAACTTGAACCCGGTTCTGGGTAGGCTAACCTGACCAGCTGTTAATGCTAAATACTGCGTGCATCATTTTGGGCTGTCCAACTGGTAAGAGTATTATTT
The DNA here is from genome assembly GCA_009660295.1 of Lophius piscatorius. Classification (NCBI taxonomy): domain Eukaryota; kingdom Metazoa; phylum Chordata; class Actinopteri; order Lophiiformes; family Lophiidae; genus Lophius; species Lophius piscatorius. The sequence goes on from VRLP01002461.1 coordinate 73,378, forward strand.
TTAACCAAATGGCGTCCAGCTGACTCAAATTCAAATTCAAATTTTTTTGGGCTGTTTTACCGGTTCATTCGGTCCTCCGTGAAACTTCGACTGACTAACTCTATAAGTTAACTTCGTCCAGCTCCTGACTATCTGCGTTAGCACGGACCCTGATTCTCGGACAATTCTTTAACAGTCTGCGACCTTCTTGGCCCATAACTGCACTAGTTCTTTTTAAGGAACGGTTGTCCGTAACGCTTCCAAACTAAGTTCATTACATCTGGATGGAGCCTTCATTCTGCATAAAGAGGGTTTCCTCTGGAAAGAAGGTCTGCAGCACGGTTCAATGTGTCCAACACATGACGTTGGGCTACAAACACTATTTGTTCTGGTTCTTTCGGCACCTATCGGACTTTGAGACAAATTTTTAAAGCACTGGGAACAGTATTCCACACAATCCTTAATCCTGATCCACACTCAGCTCTATTTGGAGTCCCACCATCCGGAGTACCTAACCTTTCAACGACTGAGCCGTATGTTTTGGCCTTTACAACCTTAGTAGCAGGACGCTTCATCTTATTCAGGTGGAAACATGTTCCTACACATTTAACACATTAGTAAGTAACACATTTGACAGAACCTGATGGCCCTACACCGAGTATTTAAATATCTACCCAGATGATAGTTAGTTACCCCCCTCCCCTTTTTTCTCTTGTTTTTACTTTAACATAGGGTTAGGGTAGTACTTTTTTTCTCTCGTCTTACTCTTCACCAGCCATGGGAGGTGTTGGGTGGGCTGGCCTTAGGGTTTTGATTAAAACTGTATGCTAGTAGCCTAGCACTACCACTGGTTCATACCTTCCTGTTTATTATTTGTTATCATCTTTTCTGCGATGCCACCGTTTGTATGCTTTGTTAGAACATAAAAAAAAACAATAAAAAGAATTGTGAAAGAAAGAAAATGGAATAAATAAAAAAAAATATATATAGAAATAAATATAATAAGTACATAGGATGGAAAAATGATCAGTAATAATTACGTAATTAAGGGGAGAGGGTTGATACAAAAAAGAGGATAAATAAGTGAATAATGATGATCAATTAATTTAGATAATTGAATGGTGGGGTTTTTTTTTATCTAAAATATTATTTTCAAAGAAATTGGTACATTTGGTTACATTTTGGCATTTTTTTTTCTTTTTCAGGGGCTCTTTGTAGTTTTTCAGCGGCTACACTTATACACTTATAATTCTCGCCCCGAAAATTTGTCGTCTTGCTTAGGTAGATTTTTCTTTCTCAATACAAGACACATTGATCATATTCAAGAATATTTAGCTTGTTTTTGCTATAGGGGTTTTTATTTATTGAACAAATAAATGTGGTTCTGTCTCCTGTATTGTAATTTACAAGCAACCATGTCAGGCACGTCTGTGGAGGAAATGAACGTGCAGCATGGGGAATGTGAGCGTATGGGCAGAGCCGGACCATGGACCTGCGTGTTACACAGATAGCAAAGGACAAAATTCTTCTGGGTTTTTTCCTTTTATTTGCTGTCTGTCAGCATTGAGTCTGAACTCTTCAAATCTCTCTTTTCCAGAGAAAAAAAGAGAGGAAAAGTCAAATCTACACATTCAGTGAGAGTATATAGAACTTTCAATCAGATTGTTTCATTTCAGGGATTTAGCTCATTCTTTTATCGTTCCCTTTCCTCCTCTGGTGCAATTTTAATAAACATTGAATCTACTTACACCCCCCCCCCACACACACACACACACACACAAATATCAAGAGTCTGCTCACAGGTGTCACGGCACACTTTGTCAATGAAACAGATTTAGCTTTTTAGTGGCTCCAGAATTATCAGCTGCATCAAGTGATGTCACTGTTAAATTAGAAAATTAAAGGAACAAGACAAATTTCTAACTCTAAAACTTTTCTACTTCTTTGCTTGAGACGCGCTTAAGGTAACATTTACTGCACACTGTTGATCACTTAATTTGTGGGTGATTTAAGAAAACTTAATTTTGATTTTTTTTTTTTTTAAGTACCTGTGGAACAAAAACATGCACGTCATTATTGCCAATTCAGAGTTTGATAATGCTGTAATACCATATTGGAAGGCATCCAAAAAATGCTGCGCAAAATCAGACTGGAGGTTTTAGAAAAAGACATTTATTGTTATTTTCACGTTAATTTTGTAAAGTCGTGTGCTTCATCCACAAAATAGGAACACAAAAATTAATCAGACATGAAAAATATATATGTAGTCTTCATACATTATCAATATATTTACACATTGTAGCGAAGCAAAAAAACAACAAAGTGTAGGCGTAAGCAATTCATAAGCGGGTACATCAGTAAAGTGAATTTAGATGTAAAAAAAATTAACTGGACTGAGATTTTAGATTCTCCATTTCACAGGAAGAATTTATGGCTTTAACTATAAAGTTGAAGCCATTAAGAGTATGAAAGGTGACACGTCTGGTGATCATTGAAAACCCCGTTTGTGTTTTAACGCCAAAATCACATTATTACAGAAGCTAGATGTCATGCTTTGGAGCATCAGTGGAGACAGTATGTACACAGATGTGTAAAAATCTTATGGCTGCACAGAAGCAGTACTCACAGGGTAAAAGTATTACAAAAGAACACTCAGTTAAGCATTACAAAAAACACACACTTTAGTCTCAAACAGCCCAGAGAACAAATACAGGTAGTTCATCAAACAAGAGGTCCGATGTTTCAGAATCAGCTGATGTGAGGCGATAAGTAGGAAGAGTCGGACTCAGACAGATATCGGTGTGTTAGGAGATATTGTATTATTTTTTGAACGTTTAAGTGTGATCTTTAGAAAAAGATCCGGACCACAACGTCCGCCAGGATTGTGATCTCTGACAAAGTCGATTTTCAATCACCATGATGAGCTGAAGTCCATACAGTATAATCCTCTTCAGCTGTGCATGAAGAGTCATACAGATAACCGGGCTCAAACTGTCTGACGCAAGTGAAGGACAAAATGTAAACATTAACCCCAAAGGGAGGGCTTTATTTAAAGCTCCATCATTCGACCAAATTCTACTAACTTAATACAACTTTCAGCACAATATTTTGACAATAATTACCAGGAACCACAACAAACGACATCACCGATAGAAAGAGCTGTAAACTTCACATTACTGGAGTCTGGTAGGATTTGGTGTGGAGCAAGGGCGGACATCAGGAATTTGGATGTATATAGGATGTCCCTCATTCAAGGATGACAGAACAGTCTACTTTTAACAGATACTATTGTGTTTGTTAGATGTACGAGTCATCGTTTCTGGTTTACAATGTGACACCTTAAACGTGAACATTGACAGGTAATGAAAGTGAGGTTACTCCAAACGTACGCACTGAGTTGACAAGGTGAGAAGAAATTGTATCGGGTGGATTCAATTCACTTTCATTTGAAATTAAATATTCAGGTTTATGGATACTGCATTTTCAAAACATGACATTGACTTCTTAAAAAAGACGCATCAACAAATCAGACTGAAAGTGAATTGAGCCCTGAGCCACATATTGACATAGTCCAGATAACAGAACCAATGTCGCCACCTGCTGGTGAGCTCCGATAATGCAGGGGTTCCATGGCCTGCAGCAGGCAGGAGGGGACAGGTATAGAAAATATTACTTCACAACTGGTAGAAATTATTTGGTTGTACGGACATGAACCAGTGAGAATAAAGCTAGGATGTTGTAAACACTCAGATTCAGAGGTCAGAGCTTCTGACAAGTAAGCCCTTACCTGGCGATGTGTTGTTCATGTCTCTGAAGAGGTTGAAGCTGTAGCAAGAATGTAGTTGTGGGTAAAGAATCACTGATTGGGATGAATCATATCGAAGTGACATCCTCACGTTGCACTCTATGTAATACATCTCCTCAGTCACACCATCCATTTATAAGCAGCATGATGGCCGCAAAAATGCAATAAGCAGGTTCCTTCAGTTCTGGTAGTTCATAAAATAAAAAAACACTGTTTTCAACATTAACACAGATTTGCAGAAAAATAAGAAACCACATATCATCCAACATCCTTTAAACCCAGGATGCTTTTTGGACAGGATAAAAAAGAAGCACGCTGTTTGATGGACATTGGTAAACTACAAAGTGCAAATGTGCCATCTTGTGCTCTAGTATCCAAAACGCCACCGACCAAAACCCAGCTACAATTGTCCCCGTGTTGCACTGGTTCAGTAAGAGTCCTCTATAGGATCCAGATTTTGGTGGGGAACATCCAGCCGAAAAGGTGCGGACCATAGACGCACTCCAACATAATGAGTTTAAGAGAAAATGAAAAAAAAGAAAAAGAAAAAAAAAGTAAAACGGTTAAGCTGATCCATCAACTGCTTCTTTAAAAACACCAGGGTGAAATGTTCAAAATGAAAACGCACTGCTCCGAGTTGTCCCCGATAATTTGGTGCAGCGTTGTGTCGATGTACTGAGGCATGGCGAGACCAGGAAGGTATCAGCACAATAAATATTCTCATTTAAACACCTTAAGTATCCCATAGGCCTTCTGGGTTTCTTCTATTTTTTCTCATTTTAAAATGACTGGGCTAATGGAGTGGAAAACAGTCCAGTGAAGTGTTTAAAGAGTCTGACAGGGAACCGCTTTGCTTCAGACATCCTGTGGAGGCTGGTGTGAGATTTTCATTACATAGAAAAATGACAATATCATAGATGGATTACAGTGCTGCTGGGTGACGGAAAAGAATCCCCATAGTTACTCTGAAAGGGTCTGAGGTGACGAGGCTGTGCTGGAACACTGTTGGCATCGAGACGGACAAACTGTTGTTTAAGGCTTCATATTAGATGACTGGAGACTTTCTTCTGTGGCACAGACAAAATTGAGCAGAGATCACACTTAATTACTCTTCAAATTGACATAATTGTAGAATGCAAAATTTCAAATCTGAAGAGAGTATAAGGTCAGAGCGGCACCCAAACACACAGACTTAGGACTCACCGGGTTATGACTCACTCTCCAACGAGAGTGTGATGGTTTCACTTTCAGCTGTGAAGCAAAACAGAGAGAGTGATAATGTAGCAGGACTACGGACAGTCAATGCTAATTTTTTCTGAAATATTCTCTCCTCTGGAGCAGCTCACCTAATGTGAGGGTGTTATTAGCCAGATGGTCGTCCATGTTGTTGACGTGCTGGTCGTTCGCCAGGAGGTGATTCTGTGGCTCGCTGAGGGGGCTCACAGTGACATCAGCAGCACTGGAAACAATTCCAACGAGTAAAAACAGCTAAATCATTAATGCATCCATAACCACTTGTTTGAAAAAACCCAACTCATTTTCAGAGCCTCTTGGCCAATAATAAATCTTCTACAACATCGAGGTTCATCACCTCTTATTGGGCTCTGGGTTCAGGGTCACTGTGGCCTGCTCTACATCAGCGCTGACCAGCCGTGTGGGGAACGTCAGACCATCTCCCTGACTGTGAAGAGAATGTAAGAGACTGTAAGAGCTGTCACCCTGCAATCACTGCATCTACAGCAAAGGTGACCTGATGTTTAAAAGAAGGGGATCCATTGTTTTTAATTCATGTCTACTCTGAAAAACTTCACTGATACATGAAAAAAGATTAGTTCCTCCCTGCAGATTTATTATAGTGTAAATTCAACCGAAGAATAAACAAATGAGGAATTAAGTCAACATTTTTGACTGACTGAATTATTAAAACACATCAAGGAGCTTTCACGCTGTTTCTGTCAATCAGAAAGCCCCCATTGACTTTCCTAAAGTGAAGATAAGAGACACTACAGGATTTTAACAACTCTTGCATTGCTCTTTTACTCTATGCTAGGATGTAAAACTTACAAAAAGTGCATACATACAGTAACTGGTCCAGCCAATATATTTTCAAAACCTTAAGTCAAATGAGACACTGATTGTGGTTTGCAGCGCAACCATAGACGTGACTTTTATCCCATCTCTCGCTCAACATCAGTTTTTAGACTCTGCCCTACAAAGCTGGATCTGGCACTGGACAACAAACCACTAAGATATCTTCGCTGCAATCTATCAATTCCTCCAAGCTCCCACTAAATCTTGGAAGTATCTTATGTTAATCAGAGGGATGTATCATTGCCATGTATTTAGAATTACATTCAGATGATACCAATGACATAGCACATAATACAGAGTCAAAAGGCTTTCTACACAGAAGAATCTACTCACTCCGATACAGCAGGTGAGAGTGTGGAGGAAACATCCTGCTGCTGCTGCTAGCTAGTGCCAAATATGCTATAATTTGTGTGAAAATTATTTAAATTCAGAATGTTCCTTAAGAGCTCAGAGAGGAGAGAAGAAGTCTCTAAGTATTCATACAACGAATCTAATTAAAGCTATGGAATATTAGCACCTCTGCACATTACCCTAAGGTGTGCATAAATAAAAGGTCATGAATTTCTTTTCAAACACAAGAAATGAGAAATGAGATAAGTTATCGGCCATGAGAAGTAGGGGATTATTGTTATCAGCACTGGCTGAAAACGCCTCCTACTGTGCACGGCGATGACATTTAAATGTTCCACCTTAATAACGAAACTTCACAGAGCTTCCATGAACACCTTCAGCAAAATGTTGTAGAACAAGACCTCTACCCAAGAACTTCACTCTAAATTTAAGCCATATTTAAAAAGTGTGTGGAATAGCTGAACGGATCATTTAGAAAGAACTGGTTATTTAAAAAAAAAAAAAAAAGCCTTCTGGTTAAAACCAAATCCATGCTCAAAGTGTACAAATACTGAAAGAGGATTGGACCAAAAAAAGAATCAGATTTATAAATCTGTACACACTTGCAACTTTACGTGATGTTTACTTTATAAATCATTTGAAATCCATGAAGGATGAAGTACTCATTGCACCAATAAGGTAACCACTTCATTTCGGAGGAGATCTAGATGAACCAGATGGATTCCTGAGAGAGACGGAACCGCACCAAAATGTGTCCCATCTGATGGACCATGACGATGTTTGACCTCCACTGAGTCTTTTTCAAGCTAATAATGTACCTGAATTTATTTGTTTCATCTGTATTTTCTATCCTTTTTTCAACGATATCAGAAAAGGCTGTTGTTCTATCGCTTGGTTAATATATACACCATTCCTTTATTATTTTCATCCAGTTTGCTGGATGAAATACAAACACATACATTACATTAGATGAGCACTGCAAGCTTCTCTGTATAATAAAACCATCTAAATAGCTACTCCTCACACAATCTTCTATGTTCAACTTTTCATTCATCTCCTGTTACCTGGTGACGATGGGCAGCAGCCAATATTTCTTCTGGTCTCCAAAGACCTGAGCGATGTTTTTTCGGAAACCCAAAGAGAAGCCGTTCTTATCAGATCCGGTCCTAAACACTGGTGCTCTGAACGCCTCTGCATGGAGGGAGCAGAAAGGACAGAAAACAGAAACAATGATGCCATTTAAATACCAGCTAACAGGTGAACTCTGACCAGATGGAAATGACAAAGGATGTATGTATGTATGTTCAAGGTTAAAGTAGTACAGGGATGGAGCCTTCCGTCCGTCCTCTGTGTTCATTTCTCACATATTTGTGGATGTTTTCTGAGAGCCTACTGGTATGGATGAAATAGAGTAGTATCACCAGAAATCATGGGGACCAGTGTAGCTATAATTCAAGCAAATCTCCACAAGTGTCTACAGACATGATGAAGAAGACAAGCCTAAAGCGAAAAGGTAAATAAACTCAATGTGATTGGTGACTCTTTGTCCTCATGTCACGGTACATTTAATGGCCACACTGAACACTTTTGCTGCATTTCCTCCACCAAACTGCTATCATGGATATGCTGATGCCAACGTAAAGTTTGTTGGCACCGATGGACACAACTTTTGAAACGGATGTAACAACCTCAACACTGATCAAAAATTGACATTGAATCCATTTAGACTCAAAGCGGGTTAAATATATACAGATACGTGCTTTTTCCTTGATTAAATAATGTGTGTGTTCTGAATGAGTGTGTTCGCTACCTATAGTAGACCTGTTCTTCCCAACAAGCCACAGGTGGTAGCTGAAGAGGGACAGGATACTGATGCAGAACATGGCTGCCACGAAGAAAAGGAACAAGACGTGGAATTTGGCATGGTTGTCTGGAAGCTCATTCTGGGGGAAGAGATTTGAGAGCAGAGAAGGGAGAGGAATAAGTGACAAGTTTTCATTTAGGATTTTTATGGAGAGAAACAGAGAAAATGTTAAGAAATAGAAAAAAAGAACCTTTGTTTGACCTTCTGGATTCTTTGCATCAACAACCTTAAAAATCTAGATAAAAAGCCGTTTCAATACCACCATTGCAGGATATTGGAAAAACACAATCCAGTCAATGGTTTGGCTCCTCCTTCTTTGCATAACTTTGTTCTGTTTCCAACTGTTGACTCTATGAAAGTCCACTTGGGAGGCACCTTTTCGCCGTATTGCCTTTTGGCAAACTTTTTGGCAAGCTGCCTCTTAGTAAAATGCCAGAGCGCGGCACCCTTGGAATTATTTTAAGTCGAACTGAATCAACCCGCTTCAAACTTCTCAGCTTTGTAATCAATGACTTTTGCTTTGTCTCTTCTCTGTTTGTTTCATCAAATACTCAGACAACCTGGTTTTTAAGTTAATCAGGCTAACTCTGGTACATTACATCACGCAAATAATAATGTGAAACAGATCACTTTACGCACAAAAAAAAAGGCAAGGAGCACAACACTAAGTTCTTTGGAGGGCAGCTGGGTTACCTTTGGGCAGTTTTCTGCCGATTTCCTCCGGCAAAGCTTTAGTACAAACAGAAACAAGACTGGTTAGAGACACCAGGAGAGAACAGGTGGGAGGGGAAGAGGAACTTACAGATCAGTAAGAAAACACAACTCAAGGCCATTGAAGATGGTTTTTTTTTTGCAAATGCAAGAGTGATGAGACTGATGTTTCTGATAGTAAGGGGGAAAACAAAGAAAAGGAAAAGATCAGAGAACAATGACCCAATGTGCTAAAACTGAGAACCACAGTTGGGAGGAAACAGAGAGAGGTCAGGGTGAAGAGTGGGAGAGGACAGAAAACAGAGGAGAGATCAGCACCATGCACCACCGACTCAGAGGATGTTCGCCCAGGCTTCAGACATGCAAACATCTCCATTGACATCCACTACAATGCTAATAGTTACTCACTGTCCAGAACTTTATGAAATACTGCAGCACAGTGGCTGCAATGAACAAACAGTACACCAGCGAATAGGCGAGGAAGAGGATGAAGAACTTGTAGTTGGAGAATCCTACACAATTGTTCACCCTGCAGACACACAAACACAGAAAGGGTCAGGTCTGACATCACTCCCTCTGAGTGTAATACTCCACCGACTACAGTATTCTTGAACAGCTTTTGCCACATCATACTCGGAACATGGCTGGAGTTGAGACCTGCAGAGTTTAGCTGGGACTTACCAGGGACAATGGTGATCCATTTTCAGCACACACCTACCGCAGAAAAGGTGGACATATTATTAAAAATGAGATATGCTTTATGGTTTTTGAAATGGTAGGAAAAAAATGCAAAGGAGCAATGTGTTCCAGCTTTTCAATAAACGTGATTTTCTTACATGTCACATGCAGAGCAGTGATGACATCGGTCCGGCTTGATCAGCTGACAGCGGTCACAGTAACGGATTGCTGCATTGTGTCAACACAACAGGGATATGGTTAATGAGCAGCTCCAACTTAGAGGTGAAAACAGACAAATTCACATTCACACGCACCCCCAGCTCCTGTGCGAGTATACAGAGGCAGACTGGAGGCAGCTCTCCAGAGGATCTCCTGCTGGGACTCGGGCCTCTCTTCCTTTTCATAACGCTCCTTCTCAGCTTTGGGTAGGCAAAACTGAATTTTAGAGAGGAAATGGACAACGTTTTCCTTAAACTTATAGTTTTCAAACTGATAGCACAGACATCATCCATGTATATATTGGTTCCCTCTAACCTTTGGTTTCTACTACAGGGCAGATGCCTTTCATGGAATAGTAAAGGCTCTAAATTGAGGCCCTATGAAACAAAAATAGAAAATTTGTTTTACAGGGTAACGGTGGAATGAAAGAGATATCTGTTGAAACTACTCTGCAAAAGAAAAATAACCCTGTTGAGGTGGCAACAAGTTGCAGAAAGAGATTACCATAATCGAGGATAAACAGATGTTAGGACTGACATTCACTCAATGGATTCTTTCTTGTTTTAGACAACAGACGACTACAAGGAATAACAATATCGCTAATGCTAGCAACCAGAAACAAGTCAGACGATTTGGTTGTTTGGAACAGTGGCAGGAAAAATAAGACTTCTTCATACTAATTCTACTTCAAAGTCATCATTGATTTCACGTCATATGAGCAGCAGGTTAGGGGTGTGCAGAGAAAGTGGGTTCGTCGAGCACATTCTGTTTTAGTACCTCTTTGGAGGGGTTGGCAGGCTTAGTGAAGATGGTCTTCCAGTAAGACCAGACAAACATGATGAAGGAGAGGTGGAAGAAGATCAGGTAGACAACTGGATGAAAACATTAAGCAAGGAAAAAAATTAACCAACATACAACTTACACCCTGAACACGAGCAAAGCACCATTAAAGCATTTATACGAGGAACTGCTGATTAACACACGTTGTGAGGAAACACTGAGCATCTGCATGTTAAATTAATGAGAAGAAAACTGCTGACTGAGGAGCTTCTCTTCCCTCAGCGCTTTGAGTCAACATATTTTCTATGCCAGATCTTTTTTTAGCCAAATGTACAGAGAATAATTCACCCAACTCTGGATAGATTATCCCAATAAAAGGACTTAACAGACTCAGATGTGTGAGTAAGGTATAACATCAATAAGTTTTAATGCCTCATGCTACTTACTCTTCTCTCCTACACTAAGGATGGTGTCTGGAGGAGAAAGAACAGAAAACAAAAATGTTACATAGGAAAAGTTATTCTTAGAGACAACAGAGACAATGTGCTTAACATTTGGATTGAAAGTGCTTTGCAAAGTCATGCACCTCTACGGTCTAGTGCAGTGGTTGCCTGGTCAGTGTCACAACCACATCGGTTTCAATAAATCACACAATAAAAATAATTGACAAAACAATCTGACCACATGGTCCAGTCTGGGTCTGCTCCAAATCTTTCAGTCACAAGACACAAGCTTCCTGTGCAGATGCAGTTTGCCACGGTGTAATTTTCCATTTATCTGACAACTTTAAAGACCTTTCATGATTCTTGTGTGGACATTCCTTTCTCAACTACTGTTTCTACAATCGCCATTGGGCCACAAGTCGGCCAAAGTGTCATGTCATGTCTAGACAAATTAGAGGATTTCAACACCCATCATTCCAGGACAAATGGACAACCGTCATCTCCTGAGAAAATAACAAAAAATGTAATCACCAACCTTTTTCCTTATAAAAACACTGGATGCCTTAAATCTTTCTGATGAAACAGGCTGTGGCAGAAAACTATTACTAAATTAATAATTTGCAACATAGGGGCCAATTATACATCACACATTTCTGGAGTTGTCAAACTCTGAAAAAAGGTTTGTACTAATCTAGTATTCTAAGATGTGATTCCCTGAAAGCAAATCTGTGTATGTCTGTTTGTGTATATGGCGGTGCACACTTTCTATTTTTAATTAAAACACATCTACGTAAAATTAGACCATGACACAGAGCTGGCCTGAGGCATGTTGTCACAGAAGAGAGAATATAATCATTATTATTTACTATATTGAGATGGCCACTGCTTTGCACCCCTACTACCCCACTACTGCCCTGATGATGAGCGGGAGAGCGTTGCGGAGGAAGGGTGTTGTTGGAATACCGTGCGAGGCCTGCTGTCACTGCAACTCCATACTGAGAAGAATTGATGAATGGATGGATATTTTTGCTACTAAAAGAGTTCATCTCATTGTAAATTTTCTCTTCTGTGTGGTTCCTTGCTGACAGCATATTTCTCTGGACCTGTGCAATCATTACTGACATGTGATCATCACTGAAATATGACGCTTCAAGGCATCTGTTCATTATCGATTAAGTACAACAAGCTTAAATAGTGCTCCACGATGATCCTACCTGAGCAGAGACCAGAAGTAGGTGCAGCTATTTCATCACAAGAGCGACCTCTGTACCACAGTGAATTTTGGGATCTCTCTTTATTTGAATCATACTCTCTTCCTATTCAGCAGTGTGATTATTTGTAAGTGATTAAAGCAAATGATGGTGTTAAGTTAAGGCGTTAAGATTGTTTTCTGTGGTGTTTACACTTGAATTATTTTAGTTAGGTGTCATCTTTACTGAAGCCAGAATGTGTCTAAATGACGAAGACAACTTATTTTGGTTACAAGCTCCTCTGACTGAAACCTAAGGTATTTGTAACTCTCTATGCACTTTAAGCGACTAACATTGCCGGCCAGAACCATGTGACTGAACATTTTGAGATCAAGGACAGTGATCACCTATGAGGAAAAAAGTTTTGATTAAATCATTCATCATGAGTGAGATTGCATCAAATAGAAGTTCTAAATGTCGGGTTTATTGCCCATTATGGGTTACTGCAGCTCCCACATAAGAGTGGTTATCCCTAAATCAGATTGTCGGTGGATCTATACCCTGTCAGCCCTTGCAGTCTACATGTTGTAAGATCTTTTAACAAGACCCTGAACTCCTATACACTCGTTGAGCACTTCATAGCAGCTGCCCACTATTCCTCAGTGAAGGGGGCAAACACACATACAAAGTTTCACAATTTTGTACCATGTATAACATGTACTTTTATGGGATGAAATAAAGTATAGGCCTACATTATAATTATGACTATAGTTCAAAGGGTTGGCACAGGGGATCCCTGAATCAGTTTGTGGTCAGGGCCCATTAAGGCTTGCTCCACCTCTGGACTGAACCAACGTCTGATCTGGTGGAATCTGTGATACTTGGATGAAAAAGTTTAGTAACTCAAAATATACATTATTCACAGCTCAGATATGATGCTAATTCTATAGCCCTTACAGTTATAATGTTATGACACTAACTTTAAAACAGACCCAAGGCAGACCTCGGCTTTACCCGTGCCAAGTGGTACCAGTAGCCTGATTAGAGGGAACTAGTAGTCTTGTCAGTCCAGTTAGCCTCCATTCCAGGCTCCATTCAGCTCGACATGAAACGGCACAGACACTAACAGCAGGCCAAAAATGTTTCATCATCCAAAATTTATTCGTGATTAGAATGCTGTAGCTGGTGTGTGATTAGCTTTATCTAGATGTGGATGGGCTCGCCCGCAGCATTGTTGAGCTGCAGTCCGGTTACTTCCTGCTGGCCAGCAGCAGCTTCTGAGAAGACAGCACCAGGAAACGGGCTCTAAACGAAAGCCTTGACGGTTACTCACATAGACACAGCTCCACCACGTAGGCATAGTAAGACCAGCAGACAACCAGCGCGATGAAAATCACCGGAATCCACGCTAAGCCCCGCTGACAGCATCTCAGGAAGTGTGTGGGCGCCATCTTTCTCGACTGGGAGAAAGGGAGTGTCCACGTGTGACGTCACGAGACACAAATCTCACATTCTCAAATATATTTATCTAAAAAAAACAAATAGGGTCTAATGTATTTGTTTTTATTTCAATCCATATAAAGTATCGATATTATGCTTGGTTTTTATTATCAACTATTTTAAGTTAGGTTTCTTTCTTGCCTATTTGTGAATGCAGAATTTTCAATACAAAATGCAGACATCCAAAATGTCTCCAATCAATGGCATTTTTACTATTATCAAACATACCTTCTTTTTTTTCCCCTATATGAATAACCATGGGAGAGGACAGTATGAGGATAAAGCCATCATTCTGAGAATAATGTCAGAAGTATTATATTTATGTCATAATTATTAGAATGCAGTCAAAATTCTGAGAAGAAAGTCAGGATTCTTTGAAGAAAGTCAAAATTGTGACTTTAAAATCGTAGTTATTAAAATAACGTCTGAATTTTTAGAGTTCTGATAATACATTTGAAATTGGGAGCAATGTCATAATTAAAAAAAATGGTGTAGCCCTAATTCTTCCCCATAAATAACCAAAGCGGCTAAAGGATCTCTATATCTTATCAAAATAACTACTACTCACAGTATTCCTATGCATTCATGAGACAAATTACAGACAATATTAATTTCATGATATGAAAAACATGCATCTTTCATCTATCCTGATTCTCCTTGATTTGTCTGCTGCCTTCGACACAGTTGACCATGGAATACTTCTACACCGCCTACATCACACCACTGGACTCACTGCCACGGCCCTAAACTGGT
>VRLP01002462.1:0-87738 GCA_009660295.1 Lophius piscatorius
ATATTTATACACATTTAATACTAAACACACACATGTATATTTATACACACATGTATATTTATACACATTTAATACTAAACACACACATGTATATTTATACACATTTAATACTAATCACACACATGTATATTTATACACACATGTATATTTATACACATTTAATACTGATCACACTACCATTCGGAGGTTTTAGAAGAGTGTTACAAAATATATTTACAATTATACATGAAGCTAGGAGAGTCGGAGTCCTAAGTATTAAGTTTGCTTTTATTTAATCTGGGGGGAAAAACTTTTGTTTACCAACAGAGTCATTCTGAAATAAGGGAAGATTAAGAAAGAACGCCGGGTCTGGGTTTGAACCGGGTCTTTAAACCTGCCACAAGATGGAGGGACACCCGCACCTGAGCGCTGAGTTCAGAGAGAAAGAGAGAGAGAGACACTGCGAGAGAGAGAGACAGAGAAAAAGAGAAGAGAGAGAAAGAGAGAAAAAGACACAGCGGGAGAGAGAAAGAGACAAAGAAAAAGAGAAAGAGACAGAGAGAGAGTGAAAGAGACACAGCAAGAGAGAGCGAGAGAACTTTATTCAGAGAGCAGTGAAAACTAACAAAAAAAAAATCACCAGAGAACTGACCGAGAGAGAGCGTAGGAGAGAGAGAAAGAGAGAGAGAGAGACACAGCAAGAGAGAGAGAAAGACACAGCAAGAGAGAGAGAGAGAAGAAGAGAGAGGAAAAGAGAGAGAGAGATCTACAAGAGTTAAAGGTACAGGTTATAGATTCTTGTGTGCTGAAGAATACTTTCTCTTTATAACAGAGGTGTGTGCGTTCTTGTATGTAACATAGAACGTGTTCTCAGAACGACATACACATAAAGTTCTGTAGTTACCAGCTCTTATTTCTGTGTTTTGTTTTTAAGGGCCAGAATAACAAATGAACAGTAAAATAAATGTTTCATAAACTTTAGATCAGTCATCTCGATTTAAATTGGCTTACCAACGCAAAAACACACAAATTAAATTCAAACAACTTTGATTGCTTTTCATGGTGATAAAACTGATACATGCGATCAATTTAAATTAATTAATTACAAACCGTGTTCCTAATTTGATTTTTTTTTTAAAGTAATCGCCTCACGGTATTTATTCTGTCTATTTGTTCATTTAATCACGGCTGGTCGGCCACCTTCTCCACTCTGGTCTGGATTTGCGTACTTATCTACTGGCTGAAGCTCTGACCTTTGACCTTTCTCCCCTCAAGCTCCACCTCCTCCCCCCAGCTCCATGCGCTCACCTCTATGGTCTTGTGCTGGTCGATGCCCAGGCTGTGCATCAGGCGTAGGACCTGTTCGCTGTACTCTCCCACGCCCGCATCGCCCTCGCCAGAAAGAGGCTGCTGGTTCAGAACCGGCCTCTGAACGGAAACGTACGGCGCCATCCATTTGTGCTCTTTGATCTGGACCACAGACAGACGCTTCGACGGGTCTAGAACCAACATCCTGCGGATCAGGTGCTCACAGTCTGTAAGGGTTGGAAAGAATGAAGTGAGACGGTTTCTTCTCGGTAGAAGAACATCCTACAACAAATGACTGACAGATGAAGATGAAGAGGAGTTTGGACTCCTTTGTCATCTTTATACCTCATTTATCTCTATTTAATGTATGTCCATGTATGTTTATTGACATGTAGACATGTTTATACGTCTTGATTTTTCTATTCCTTTCTTTAATTTCTATTCTATTAAGCGACATCATGTCAGCCACTTAAAATCAGCTGAATCCTTTCCACGGCTTCTTCACCTCTCGACTGCATGTCTGCACCCTTTACTCCTTCCCTCCCCCTCCTGATGAGAACTCCTCACCTCGATTATTATTTTTGCTATCATTTTCTGGGATGTTTCTGCACATCAGCCTTTCGGTGATGGGTTCGTAGCCCAGAGTCGTTACGCTCACGCCGAGTCGGCAGAAATGTTCGATCAGACTTTGCGCTCTAAAGGCTGAGACCATGTTTGTTCCAGCACTAGTCCTCTCTGTGTGGAGGACGTACGAAGCGCTGCGGGGGTTTGTGTGTTTGCCTGAATCTTTAAAACAAACAACCAACAATGCGGCCACTTCCTGAGGGGCAATCTGGAGTTTTTTGGAATGTTTGTTTGTGCTTCAGAATGTGAGCACAGTTAAACAATCACAAACTGACGTTTGCTTTTCTCTAAATGGCTGCTTTGTTGCCGTTAACGCTGCTCCCTGTCAAACGGGGGAGAGGAGGCCGACCCAACTTAAGTCCCGCCCACTGGAGGTCATGAATACTTGGTGGATCTGCTGAAATTTTTTTTAAAGAAAATGATGGATTCCTCCTCAGCTCACGCTTCACCCTTCCAGTAAGTTTCATGAATGTCAGACTGCTAGTTCTACTTTAATATATAGATAAATATCTATAAATATATAGATATAGAGTTAGATATATAGATAGAAACTTTACTAATCCCTTTATTAAAGGCGAAATTTAGTCGCAAGCTCCAAAAAATAGACATTCTTAAGGTGATAAAAATGTAGTAGACACACATATATATATATATATATATATATATATATATATATATATATTTATATATATAAAAATCTACATTTATGAATAGAAAATGAAGAAATAGAACATACACACGTACATTTAAAATAGAAATAGAAATAAAGGGAATGCAAATATAAAGAAAAAAGGGAAAGTCTGATCTCAGAAGGCTTTTATAATTATGTATTAAATTTTACAGACGTGGAACTGTTAAATTAGTGGAAACACACATGGTATAAAACTGTACGACGGACATTTTTTCATATATATATATATTTCTTTTTAAATCCACTGAACGGTTTCGACAGAAACCTGACATCGTCTCCACAGAGACCTCGTCTTCTGTCGCGGTGAGGACCAGGCCCTCGTGGTTTCCTCAGCCCACAGACGTTTCATAACACCAACTCGCTGCTTCACATTCCTCCTGCGGACCTGCTGAGGTGCGTCCAATCCGCCTCATGCCACACATTTTCTCTCCCTCATTATTGTCCGCCGCTTCCCCGCACCTTGTGCGAGCTGCTAATCCCGGCCCGCTTGAACAATAAGAGCGTATAATTTGGTTCCGTTGACCCGGGAGTTAGTCGGGCTCTGCTTGTTGCTGCAGTGGTGTTTATAGCAACAGCTGAAGCGAGGCATATTTCTCAGAGCCGGCGACGTTTGGACTATGTAAAAGGGCCGACGCTGCATAACAGTAGCCTCTCTCTGGCTGACTGATTGACACGCTGCTCTTAGGCGGTACATGACCGCCATGACTTCACCACACAACCATCCCAGTTAACGCACTCGCTGGCCCAGTGGTGTAGAGTTGCAGCGACCTCGGACCAAACATGTTTTGCTTCCATCGTGGCACAATAGGTGAATTCAGGGGGGAGTCTCGGAGACGATTGCTCCTACGGCTAAATAACTTCAATCTAGTAGAAGGTTAAAAGAAAAGAAAACTTTCTTGAGATGAGTTTTAAGAACCACAGTGGTTCTTAGATAAGAGCGGGTTGCATGATGGGTTCTCAGAACTACGTCTTTATAACTATGACAGGCTCCTCTGGTCAGAATAATTCAGGATAAATCAAGAGAGAACCAGGAGAGACTCGGACATGTGACGAGCTGTGAGGCGGGCGCCGGGTTATTTACTGGATAACATGGCTTTGAGATGTTCTAACAGAACTATTCCTCACAGTGTTCGCTGTGGTTGTTAACTGGGGGAGCTGGGAGTGGGCCGCAGTATTCCCAGTACTGAGCTGTACTAGTGTTAGATTACTGTGTGGTGTGAGTCTGTGTTCTGTACCACGGCGTTGACCGGTGAGAGGAAAAGAAAGGGGGGCGAGGAGATGGAGAGGAAGAAAACAGCACATTCTGTTCCCCTTTTTCTGCCAACGGGTGTTTTGGGCTGGGGGTGGAGGGGTGAAGAGGGGGGGGTCGTGACAGTCTGGCCACGATGTTGACATCACTCTCATACACTCCGCTTACGTTTAATGGTTTCAAGGACAAGAGGAGGGTAAAAAAAAAAAAAAATGTGATAGACTTTATGGCCACGCCCCCCTGGTGATGTCTCGCAGAGACGCGAGTCCAACAGATGTACGAACAGGCGGCGTCTTCAGAGGGACAGGCAGGCGAGCTACCAGACGTCACTCACTCTTTCCAGGTTACATAAACAGCTCCGGGTCTGGACTTAATCTGCTGGCGGCGAGATAGCACAGCCCCTCACAGCGGGGCCGCTTACGGACGGTTAACCGCCCTGACTCAGCCAGCGCCTGCGTGAACGCGCATTGATGAAGGGACACACACATAACGCAGGACAATGGCCGAGTGTTTCCATCACCTTCAAATGAGTGTCCTGGTCATTCGTTAATGGATAGACCCCCTGACCTTTAGCCGCCATCAGAGTGTGTGCTGGTGAGCGCTGATGTATGTTTGGTGACTCACACAGAAAAACAGGACCTTTTGTTCCACATTGAATTTTTTAGAGCCATTTTCATCCCAGCTTCATTCTCTGTGATAAGATTGAAATGTGTCTGAATCTATCAGTGTTTCGCATACAGTCGCTCTACTTGGGCCGATGAAGACCCGCCCAGGTAGATTAAGACCCGCCCAGGTAGATTAAGACCCGCCCAGGTAGATGAATAGTTCTTCAAACGAGAGACAAAATGCTACTTCTCCACAACAATGTGGAAAAAATAATTAGCGCTTGCTCCATTAGCTTAATGCTAACATATGAAGGGAATTATTCATCTTAACGGAATCAGCATTGGCTGATAATTAAACAATAATCAAGTATGTAAACAGGAACTATTTCACTTTACATGTATTTATCAATTTAAAGTTACATTTGATAAAGTGTTTCAGAGGATCGAAATGCTGTCCCACATGATTTTTTTATTTTTACTGATAAAGACAGACAGACTACGAACTATTGTTCTGACCAATCCAATCCAGTCAGAACACATACACAATGCTGGCCAACTTTACCTCCGCTATGAACAATCAAAATTAGAGCAGGTAAACTAAAATACACTGCTGTGTAAACAGGAACTATAAGTATGTGATTATGCCATAAACAGAGAAAATAGGTTACGGAGTCGTATTCTAACAGCTTTCGCTCGTAAATATGGGATCGTCATCAGCAGGAATCATTTGCGGCACATACTGAAGGACAACACGCAGCAGCTATAGTAGTGTTTTTGCAATCAACAGGTGTTTAACGCATCAGATGATTATCTGTTGCGCCAAGGAGAACTGATTTTTCTCAAGGGTCTTCTGGGGGTCCGTAGAGAAAAGGATGAATCCACGGCTTCGTGTATTTTTCTGACCTCGTTTCTGGACCCAGAGTCTGTAAAAAGTTACTTATTAACAGTTGTTTATTTTGAAATATGAAATAGAGTGAGCGTAATAATCGTAAGGTAAGAGAAAGTATTCATTCGCAAATGCATTTGTTTTGATGTTATTTATTTGTTTTTATTACTTTTGTTGAAATACGACATTTAGAATAATTATACGCCCTTAAATGGTAATTTACCAAGGGGCGAGAGTTGATCCCCTTTAAAGTTGTCTCAGAGTCTCTACTTACCTTCAGTCATGAAGTAGGGGATCCGAAACCTTCCTTCCAGAACTCTCTGTCGGAGCACAGGCAGAGTGGGCCCGTCGAAGGGCAGCGCCCCGCACACCAGCACATATAGAACCACCCCCATACTCTGAACACCAGATGATAGGAATACAGAGAACGAGGTCAGGGGATTAAATAATGAGGTGTATAAATACTCTCCATGCGCTTTGATTCAAACAATAACAACCAATAATTGCAAAACAGATGAATGGTCCTCCAGGCACAAATGAACCTGCAAAAGTTCTGGCTGGCTAGAGACTTTTGGTGGAGCAGAACCTCATGACCGTCTGACTCCACAGTCCCGAGGCAGAAGTGGAATAATATATATGTCTTCATCAGTGTTTGAATCGCTCAAAGTAAGAATGGGTGTTGCAGATGGAACAGGTTCTCCTCTGTACGGTAAAAGCCCTTAACGGACAAACCTGAGTTTGGCTCTGGGCTTGGAGGGAGCTCAGTTGGTTCCAATCTGCAGCCCTCTTCCAGATGCCACTAATTTGTTTGTTTGTTGTATTTGGAAAATTGATCTTTGATGATCCAACTACTGCGGTGCCATTTTTATAGTTCTCGTCACGCATCGCTCATCTCACCCAGATGTCCAGCTGTGGGCCCTCATACTGCTGGCCCTCAAAGACCTCTGGGGCAGCATAAGGTGGGCTTCCGCACCACGTGGTCAGAGGCTTCCCAGGCTGGAAGAAGTTCCCGAATCCAAAATCTACAATCACAAATGAGGGACGGGGTGGTTATAGGTGAAGAAAGTTTAAAACATCCAGGTTCTGTAAAAGTCTTTCTGACCTCTAACTCTAAGTGCAAGGGGGAGGAGTTTCAGGGAAATGGCGTGCTGATACAGAGAGAACATCCAGAGCAACGCTGGGGTACGCTTCATCAGCGAGGGTTTATGAGCGCCGCCATGGGGTCTGCCGCTTTTGCATACTGTATTATGTGAGCCACATATTTGTACGTTGAGGAAACGGGCCTATGTATGAGGCAACGTCCCCTAGGGACCGACATGAGATCATCGACGCCGCTCGCTGATTGGCCGTCTGTCGCCGCACCAAAACTCAGATTCGACTCTTCAGAGGAACCAGACAGAAAAGTCTAACTAATTCATAAATTACCCACGGAATACTGAGAAGTTCACATCTGCTTGTCATTAAAAATCCATCAACAAAAAAATAAAATAATTCAGTGTGTGCCAAACTACACTGAGGCAACCAGTGTGGCAGCAATTACTCAGGCAACCACTTCATTTAATGATTCACTCTCTCCTCCACACATTATCGGGTTGTTTTTAAAAAAAAAACAAGACATGCTGCTTAAGCTCACTTCTGGGCCGGAGATGACTAATTAAAAAAAAATATGATAAGTTCTAAATCAATCCATCAACAAAAAAAATAAAAAAATAAATCCATGACGTTTTCAGGACTTTCATCTGCTCGGAAGAAAAAATCTCTTCAACTTCTGACAGGGGGGCCGGTTACGCTGAGTGATGACTCGATAAATAAGAAAAAAGGCGATCGATGAGATAAGGGAAATATTCCCCGCCTGGTTTCTCTCATTGTGACTGGGACACCCTGTGATGTTGTCATGAGACCTGACAGCGACACGAGCAGACTATCAGACTATCAGGCTCTCTTGAACCTCCGCCCACACTTTTTTTTTCTTCTTCTCCTTCCTCGCATCATTTGAAACAGTTACGTAAACAGAAAAAACATATTGCCGAAACAAACAAAAAAAACCCGATGTCTTACACACACACACACACCCACACACACACACACCCACACACACTAATCAGTACGTGTGATCGTTACAATGTGTAACCATTTCCTGCCCTTTGGTCCCCGCTTTAATCCTTTACAGTTAACAATCTACACGACTCGTCAAAGTCAGACTGACACAAACACGTCTCACACTGCATGGCGCCATATTTAAAATACATTCCTGTCATATTTCAAATGATTATCAGAATACATGTTTCTGGAGGATGCGGTTTATCGTTGATGTTTTACTGAACTGTGTTAAACCGTACCCTCATAAAAAAGGTAGAAGGTACAAAATAATAGAAACGACAGTCAGTTTAGTTCAATACCATTAATCATCATCTCAGACGTTTGCTTCCGAGCTGTGGACTGGTACCGGTATTTGGCGTCTATATTATTCAGGAAAGACAACAACACCGACCTGACAACATAAAGCAGGCGGTTATAATGTTATGGATGATTAAATGCTGCCATTTGCCAGCCTTCAAGAATATTCTCAATATTATGTTGTGATTTATTGCAGGACTGTTGGATTAGACTGTATTAGTTTGACCCAAGTGAGGAGGTGGCATCTCTGCTGTTTGCAGATGATGTGGTTCTGTTGGCTTCATCAGTCCGTGATCCAAGTCGAGGACACAGGCGGCTGAAATGAACTTCTTTCGGAGGGTGACTGGACTCAGCCTTAGAGTTAAGGTGAGAAGGCGGGACATCTGGAGAGCTCGGAGTGGAGCTGCTGCTCCTTCGCCTTAAAAACAGTCATCTGAGGTGGTTCGGTCATCTGACCAGGAGGCATCCCTATGGAGGTTTTTCAGTCACATCCAATCTAGGAGGAGAACTTGGAGCAGAACCAGAACTCCTGGAGGGACAATTGATCTCATCTTGACTGGGGAAGGCCTCAGGATCCACCAGGATGAGCTGCTGCTAGCACCGCCAACCCGGATGAATCCATGAATAGTTCCTACAGAGAACTGTTTGTTGGATGTTGACAGTAACGCAGGTTCCAGACTGGATGCTGAATCTTTAGTGGGGAGAAGGAACTCCAAGTTCAGTGGAGGACGTTGGCAGGACTCGGGTTTGAGAGATTAGCACAGCCCGCACCGTCTGCGAGAGAACGTCATCAACTAATCTCCATCCCTCTAATCGCTGCAGCGCAGGTAGCAGCAGGTGTGGCTCAAATGAGCCGGCGGGCAAAGCTGGGCACCCCGTGGAGTTTATCGCAAGTGCCGCTACTGTCAGACGCTGCTGCGAAGGTGAGAATTGTGAGAATTGTGGGAAGCGGCGCAGCGCAGCTGCTTTACCGTCAGAAACTGTGACCCATTTCATGGAGCTGAATACTGAGCAGACGGCTGACGTCAAACGCTGGAGCGCGCTGCAGGCTACTAGCGGCGCTCAAAAGGAGAGGTGGGGGAGTGAGAGTGTGGCTCTCGAGCGTATTACCATAATATTGGGCTAAACACACCGGAATAAACTCCTGCAAAAGGCTTATATAAAAACCACGTGTGGACACGATGAGTGTGAGAGAGGAAGGCATCCTTTGTCCTGAATGCTTCATGCTCCTTAAATCTTTTCTGTTTGAATTTATTTTTCCAATTAGGAATGAGAAAAAACCTGCGAGATTCACAACGCACCTTAACGCAGCCTGGAAGTATGTGATGCATTTCCTGCTAGGCCACAAAGGGCCTTCCTCCTGCACTCCTCCGATCCAGCGCCCCGCTTCTGTTATTATTATTTCTCCTCCTCTTTCCATCCCATTCATTCTGTCAACCTGAATGGAAACCGTCTTTTGAAGTGAAAACATGAAGGGCAACCCCCCCCCCCCGCTGCCGCTCCCCCTCTCCTCTGCAGCTACCATCAGCGTGACCTTTCTTTGACTAGCCGCCGCCTGATTAGGCTTCGCACAGACTGACCAGACTTGGCCTTGAGAACGGAGGGAAACGTCACATGACTGCAGGGGAATCCAGTGGAGGAGGTTTGGACTTGTGTTTTTAGAGCAGAGCTGAAGATGCAGAAAAACTACGTTTAACTGTGTTTTTTCCGCCATCGCACACAAAGTCCAGCGGCGTGAACGTAGTAGCCGGTAACGAGTCAGATTGGCAGCGGCCTCTAATTGGCAAACAGAACTGAGGCATCAAGGGATTGCCAGTAACAACCATGCTTTCCATTATGGATTTGTCCTACAGTATCCAAAGTCCACAAGGACACCGATCAAAGGTTCTGGAGAGGACCCGCTTGCTCAGCAGTCTCTGGATGGAAACCATGAGTAGCTTCTGGGGCCTGATTTAACCAAGAGCCCAAATGACGAGCGCTAAATGGCGTTTGCATTCTTACAGGTTGCACGTGTGGTTTGCAAGTGACCTACTGAGAATAATTGCGTGAGTGACAGCAGGTGCAAACATGGTGGAGGCGGGTCTATTTAAATGAGGCTTTGTCGTCTGTCGCCGGTTTCAGCCTCGCAGAGTTTGACTGCGAGCGCTTAATGAAATGTGACGCCATGGAACTGGGCGCGTCGGCGGAGGAAGCAAATAAAGCTGTGGGTAAAACAAGCCGAGGGAAAGACGGAGTTAAGGAGAAGATGGCGAAAAACGAGAAGCGGAATAAAAGGAAAAGTGGTTTATAATGGAGCATCGGGAAATAAATGGCTTCATGTGGCAACATTTTACTAAATACAGTTTAATATTCAAAGAAGAAAGTAAAATAAACATGTGGAGATTCTTTTTTTTTTATTATCAGATGTTCTGGAATCCCCGCCGCCAGAACTCAGTCCAAATTTTATTAAAAGATATTTTTTCTTTTGTTCTTCTTCTTCTTATATTTTGCCGGTTTCTCTTAATATCATTTCGTCATTCTTCTGGCCGCGCGGATTTCTCCCCGGTAACTCTCCCATATCGCGTTTCTTTTTGGAATATTCACATTTTACAGCTTCCATGAAAAAAAAACAACAAAAAAAAAACAACACTTTAATAAAAATCCTTTAAATAGCAAAAAGCAGCGGCGAGGCGGGCCGACTCCATTTCTACTGGTCCTGCTAACTTTTTTGTTGCAGAGATAATAAGACATATAAGACAAGGTAACCTCCGGTGAGGGAAATTCAGATGTCCGATGACTAAAAGTCTTCATTCTGGGAAAAGACGCGGTTATTTAAATGACTTTAAGTCTGACTTAATCATAAGCTGCGTCACACTTCTGGTCATCTTGCTGATCAATATTCTCCAATCACGTTCGCATTGGCCGAGAACTGAAGAAAAAGAAGACGACTGTTTCTCGGTTGCTTAAAAGGAGCGTTGAAGTCAAAGTGGTGAGCTGGGATGGGCTCCAGCCTCCTCTCTGCACCGGATCAGCGCGAACAGAACATGGATGGAGGCCGTTGCGATTTCACGTGTGAGGACTGAAAAGCATTTGTCACATCTACTGGCCCTCAAGAATTCACATCATGCACTTTAACCGCTGACACTGAGGGAGTTATTAGAAAGCATGTGACAATCTACGACCTAAAGAAGCCCCTCGAGACCCTGATTACTTCAGAACGAGGGAAACGAGGACAAAGAGAAACGGCAGATATTCCTCTCTGGGTGACCAGAGCGGCATGATCCGAAGCGACACCAGGGCTTCAGACGTGACGCGGACACATGAGGCGAGGATCCTTTCCTGCTGAACTTGTCCCAGCATGTTGTGGATAAGAGCAGAACAGAATGTACCCTCCTGCCGATGTCCTCCCCGGGGACGCCTCCTTTAATCACAAGCCAGGTAATGTTCTGTACATTGTTTTCCTGCCTCTGATCTAATCTGTGTGCGGTGAAGTAAAACTGACTGCTGGGGTAAAAACATCTCTAGGTTTTCATCCGGTGCCAGTCTGAGAAACGGTGGAGAGGATTATGCAAATCCGACACGTCTCTTTACGTCACACACCAAGACTCTAAACAAAGGCCGTAACTCGTGTGGAGATTTAAATGGAAGTTGTGGTTTTCTTCTATCGGGCTCCACTCCCTTCTCAATCTTCAGTCTCATCCTCCACTCCAATTACTTCCCCCTCTCCACCAATTACAGCGCCGCCTACTCCCCTCCCAGCCTGGAGCTGTGCTCCACTCTGGAAACAGCAGCGAGGTGACATTCTTAGCAGCTCGCTCCACATGCCAGTGGTTCAGTAATCACTCTTTGTACTACCTGGAGCTCAGTCTCAGCCTCTGCCTCTGGGTCCGTTTCCCCGTCCTCCACCTTTAATGAGTTCTGGTCAGAATAAAAGCTCTCTGGGTCTCTTGCCTTTTTACCGTCGCGGCATCTTTCAGCCCACGGCTACCCGACAGGCGACCTCCGACCGCTTCCTAACACTCTGTGAATGGACCGGGCAGGTACTTAGAACCTTTCTCAACTACACCCGCGCCGACATCATGACGGGCAGCAGACGGAAACTAAATCATCCCATGCAGACTTCCTGCGTTTCCGATTCATAAACGAGTTTATGATTCCTCCTGCGCTCTACCTGCAATTTTGATGTTCATGTGGCCGTCCAGCAGCAGATTCTCCGCCTTCAGGTCCCTGTGGACGATGTTGCGGTTGTGGCAATACTCCACCGCTGACAGGATCTGCCAGAACTTCCTCCTGGCCTCCAGCTCACTGAGACGGCCGTGCTTCGCCAGATAGTCTGCAGAGAAGAAAGACGATCGGTCACGTTAATTATAGCAATCGGCTGCAACTTAATACTAGTTAAAGGTTCTAATGTTGTGGCTGTTCCACGTGCTTCACCAATTTACAGACAATGCTGATGTTTCCTTTTGAAATGAGAAAGAAGACACAAAAACAAAAACATAACCCATAATATAACGCAGCCGTAATTGATGACAGATGGAAAATACACCGACCAGCCACAACATTACAACCGGTAACTTCTAATGAAGTGGCTGTTTTGTGAATATGATATGATTTGTCATATTCTGGCATTGCCGGTTGTGTTGAAAGGATAATTTACTTCAGATGAGCGGCAGGCCTGGAGCCAATCATAGCCTACAGCTGCTGTACATTACAGAATACTCGGTAAAGATACTCGGTGTACATTTTTTTCCTCTCAAACAACTGCTGCAGCCCTGCGTGAAAGTGCATGCATGTGTGAGCAATGGCTGATAGTGGGGAATGCACTTTACCGGGAAAAAGGGAGGACGAGAGTTCTTAGAACCGGAGCAAAATGTCCAGATTAGTCCGAGTGTTAATATGATGGGAGTCAGGGAAGTTAGCGGGACACGCAGTCCCACACATGACAATTAGCAGTAATGAGGAAACCGATGATAATATAATCCTGGGTTCTTACACAGTGAGAAACAAAAACAACCCATTAAACCGCTCACCCAGAAAAACAATACATGTGTGTGCTTGTTGGGAAAAGTCTACTGACGTATCTGCGGTCCGAAGGAGTCAAACTTAATGGCCTTCTGAAATATTCCAGATGGCTGGCTGTTCTCTCTCTCTGTCTGCTCTTCCAACACTGTTTCTGTAACCTTTCACTCTCAGAGCTATCAGAGTCTGACAAAGAAGCTGGACAGTAGTTTAAGGGTTTGCAGTGTTTTCTGCAGCCCTGTGAAGAACCTGGTTCTTCCTCACACCTCTCTCTCTCTGCACGTATCTCTAAAACTCTTCTCTCCACACTATGTGGTAAACAGGATAGGAGGCTTTGTAGTGGCGATCTTTCCAGGTGGCATGAATACAGACCGCTGACCTGACCTCAGCGCACAATGACCATGACGACTCCTCTGAAGACGGCGAACCCCCTTCAATCACACGCAAACAAATACCAGAACCATTGATCAGTATTTGGAATAAACTCTGTTTCTATGGTGGGCAGTGAATATTGTTTTGGATATAAGCTAGAGAAGCTGAGAATCATTAGAGAAACCTATTTATCATCATCAGCCAGAACATTATAATCACCTCATATTGCATAGATCCCGTTTTCACCCTGCCAAAAATAACCTCTCTGTCAGACTGGACGGACTTTTCCAGCAATTTGTGCTGAAGTATCTTCTCTGAGGGTTCAGACATCACAGACCAGCATTCGGTCCCCACAACCACTAATGAGCCTCAGGCACCAATGATGTCCTTCTTTAGACCACCAGGTACTAACGACTGCAGACTGGAAACATCTGACAAGACGTGCAGTTCTGGAAATGTTCTGGTCCAATTGTCTACCCATAAAGATTTTGTTTGCTGCCTGCATCAGGTCAACTTTGAGGACAGAACCTTCACTTTCAGCCGGATGTATCCCAGCTACTGACGGGCGCCACTGCCACCAAATAACCGACCTTCAGGCTCGCCTTAAAAAGAAGTTTTCACGTCCATTCATTGTTAATTTATACTATACGTATGTGTGTATATGTATTTATGTAATATGATACAGTATATATGTATGATAATATGTGTAAAAAGCTGAAGTTTTTTTTTCTCTCTTCTTTAATAAGACGCCGTCGCTTAAAAGAGCTGGAACATTTTCCAGAAACTCTAGATTCATTCACAGAATGTGAAAAGTTGAAGCTATTCTGTTCCGTTAACACAGGAGAGCCGTGTGTGTCGCTAGTATACAGTTTGCAGGAAACGATTTGGACAATATTACAGATGATCAACGGATAATTCCAATCATTTTATGCTTGAGGTGTATAAAAACTCAAGTCTGCAAGTTTCCACACAGTAAACAGAATGTATGTAAACGTGACATCTTTTTTTTCTATGTAAAAAAAGACTCAGTGAGCAGCAGAGGAAGACATTTATTTTTTGGCTGGAAATTGCATTAGTTATATGTTAATATCACCCGATTCTTCTGACAGATGTACACAGATGTCACCCTGGGCCCTTTTCACAGGCCGTTAACATCAAAAACATCAAGTAAACATGGGATTTTTTTAAGTATAGCGACGCATGTCCTGAGGCCGGCAGCGTGGATCACATGGCAGATCTCTTCATCATAACATCTCCGGCTTGACCAAAGGGCCAGCTGCGTTCTCAGACAAAGAGCGTCCAATAAAAAACCGACGGGTTGCGCTATTAATCTTCAAGGAGTTGCGGGTGTTGGATCTTTAACAGCGTGGTTGATAAATAATCAACATCTGACAGAGGCAGAAAAAAGCTGATTAGATAGTGGCTGGCAAATGCCAGAGAGGGGGCCGTTCAGTAACCAGGGCCACTTTCATGCAGTGCTGCTAATCAAAAAGCACACCGGGGAGGGGAATGTGTCGAGAAGGCCCAAGTACGCACCAGCGGGGGGGGGGGCACTAAGGTCAAGCTCTGGAATCGCACTTGGTTTTTCATCACTTTCGAGAACGCAACGCTCGACGACGCAGAGGATTCTGGTCGGGCATGAACTGCGGCGCTACAAGCACACAAACAAAAACACGGCAGTATGCCGCCCCGCTGGAAGGATGAGTAATCCACCGATACGATGTTGGCGAGGGCAGAGACCTCAGCACAGCCAGCCGCACAGAGCTGCATTCTGGGAAAGCGAACAGAACAAGTATGAATCACAGGAGTATTAGGGAAGAGCTCAACAACCACTGTGTTCCACTTCTGCCGAGAGCTCGCCGAGGAGCTAAGTCTCTTAACAGCTGCTCAGATTTGGAGGAGGCAAACATTACGGGCACAAACTGGCTTGTTGGCTGGAACTCTGGCTGGACTTCAGATAAGTCCAGGGGGCAGGCATGGAGAGTGTGTGTTTGTGTGTTTGTGTGTTTGTGTGTACGGACACACACCACAAGGGGCAAACTACACACTCAGTTTCCACATCAGTAACTGATACCCAAACCACTTAAACACAGCAGCCACATTAAAGTCACATGGGTGCTGATAGATGGCGGTGCAGATTTAATACTGGCACCCTTTGGGGTTGAATTGGGCGTGAGCCAGCTGGAGCTGAGCGCCGCACTTTCATCCAAGTGAGAACACATCCAAGATCAGCTGCAGCTACTGTTGGTGACTTCCCTTCTCGCATGTAGTCACTGAAGAGGAATTATAGAATCCTATTTGTTTGACCTAAAGAGGATTAGTGTTTGGGATAAAAGAAAAAGAAAGGAGAACGACGAAAAAGCACGCCGAGAGTGCAAATCTCCGCCAAGACCAAACAGTACCCTAGTTTTAGGAGAAGACGTCTCCATTAATGTCTGAGTTATTACCAACCTCTAAATCTACAGAAAACTCCAACAAACTCTCCCAGTATCGCTCAAATACTCGCTATAGCTGGTCATTTCCTAGGTTTCCACTTCAGCGTCTCTGTTCAGCCCACTGTAGCCCCAGCTCCACGCCCAAAGGAACATCAAAGTAATCAAAAGACAAAAGGCCCATTGTGACGTACTCTATTATTTTTATTCTACTTAAATGCTGCGAAACGCATAATGTCAGCAGATGTTTTACCCCGAAACATACCTCTGTTTAGAATTTCATGCATTTCTGTTTCGTAGTTTTTACCAAAGGTTTCTCACAAATAGACAGACGATCACTCAGGCGACAAAACAGAAGCTCCATGGCAGAGGTAATTAGGAAAATATGCTTCTTGAGAACTCTTTAGTTGGAGCTCTATCGAGTTATGACACATTCTAATACCACTGCTGGAAATGAAACGGTTACTGGGCTCCACGCTGAAGCCAAATGATCATTTCAATAGTCATCTTAGATCAGGTTTGGTTCTCTCCACGGTCCAAACTCATATTGTGACCTGCATCGAACTCTAATCTGAGTAGATCTGTCCTCTCACATCGCAGGCATGCACACATCGGTGCGTTTCTTTCATAAGTCGTCTGCGTCACCAACCACAACAACAACAAATGTTTGTGAGGTTGCTCATGCTGTTCAATAAATGACATGTCTCTGCGGAGGATGGAAAACATCAAACCCCAGGCTGTTAAAGGCTGCTGATCTGCAGCGTTGTCTCACTGTCGTCATCTCTCCCCTCTGGTTGTTCTGTTTTGCTGGCCTGGCGGCGCTGGCCGATGAGGACGCCGTTCTTTGCGTGCGTGTGTATGCAAAAAGCATCAGAAATTCAGATCTGTGGGTCTTCAATCAGGTCACATGGCCCTGATTGGGACGTGTATCCACATATGACGATGACGATGACTCAGTTCTGATTTGAGAAGAATGATTCTATTTTATTTTTTTTTAAAAACAGCCCTGAGACTCAAAATTAGGTAAAACGCCCCAAAAGAAAAAGAAAATTCTCCTAAACGTGATCCATTATGTTAAAAATATGCCATCAGATCAATTTGAATCAGACGAAACAGATGCTGATCAGCAGCTGCTCCTTCCTGCAATCAGGATATCAGATCATTTTAAGACGCGATGCCAGATGTTTGGATGTGCAAAGAGGTGCCGGTGTGAGGCCGACAATCCAAATTAGTAAGTGTGGGAGGAGTAATTAATGCAAAACCTGCCAAACCACCTCTCACTGCCTTTTAGGCCTTCAATCATTTCTCCGCCTGAGGGGAATAATTGTGCATGTAAGGGTTATTAATTAGTGCAACAGGGAGACGTTGAACCCTGCAACAGCCGTATTACTTATCTACTGAGGATCGATAGTAAAATATGCATTTAGGAAAAAGCCTTAATGAATCAAATTCTAACATTTAATTCCAAAGTATAAACACTGATAGGTGAATAAAAGGCATTCACCTTTTATTCACTCTTTAGTACATAGTTATTACATCCCAGAAAAAAGTCGGGCTTATTACAGGACATATATTTTACATAACTTTCCTGAATTGGTAAACTTTTTATTTGCTTACTTTTGTTTTAATTGCCTCTTAACTTTGTTTTAATGTCTTATTTGAATGCTTTTTATATCTCCGACAAACACTTTGAAGAGCCTTGTGCCTGAATGGTGCTGCATAAATAGAGCTGCCTTGCCTTTTATTTCTCAAGTGTTTTTCGTCCGATTTAGTCGAAATCTGGTGTGTGAATCGACTCTAGGAGATAGATGTATCGTCTGTGTATCGTATTTTAGCCACTGGGGGGAGCTTTTTGCGAAAAACATTGTTCCTCAAAGCATAATTTTTCAATTGTTGGCCTGATTTACGGAATATTGATCGACTAGATGAGATACCTCCTGTCAATATTATATTTTATTCTAGTTGTTTCTATTTAACTCACTAGGAGGAGCTTTTTTTTTTAAAAAAGAAAAGGAAAAACTCCAAAATATTTCATATACCCACAAAGATCTCAGTGCAAGGAAGAACTGGATTGATTCTGGATTAATAGGTCCGTTGCATATTTCCGACACTAGGGTGAGCTTTATGTCCAAAAGTTTCTGGGCCATATATTTTCAACTGTTGGTCTGATTTAGTCCAAATTTGGTGAATATGAATAAACTGGAATGGTTCTATCTATTTTACTCTAGTTGTTCAGGTTTTACTCACTAGGGGAGCTTCAACGACATCATGACATCATCATTTTACCTGTTACAAACCGCCTCAAGGAGCTGGAACTCGTGTTTGTCAGATTTGACTGTAACTGTTCATATTTGACTTACTAGACAGAAAAAATATATAACGGAAAAAAACTTCACATTTCCTTTGATGAAGTGGGAGGATCAGGGATTGTTGCGGTTGGGCTTGACAGAACAGGCCTAATTATTATCTTGTAGGATCGATACATTGTGAAAAAGCAGATGTAAAAATTGCCATATTATTTAGACATGTTTAGTCATTTACTGCAAAAACATTGGTATTCAAATGTTTGCCGTCACTGAAGAAACGGAGCACAAACGTCTCGGCTCTGATACAGAGGGAGAAAAAAAAGATGTCACGTTTATGCCGGGACAACATTTCCCTCCTTGCGATTTATCTTTCAGCAGTGGGATTCTTGAAAGCTGTCACCCAAGACGCCGCCCGTCAATCAACTGAGGCAGTTTTTTATTTTTTTGTTGAATATCAAAAGGAGAGAATCTGCTACCTGCGAGAATCACGGCGACTCCGGCACAGGAAGCCAGACATTAACTGGATCTGTTGATCCTCTAGTTTAAGCTGAGGGAGAATCGCTGTGGCTGTAGAATACATGCATAATACATCGGAGTCATTCCTCCATTGATTGAAGTTTTGTTTTTTTTATCTTCTGGTCACACAGCTGACAAATCCGCAGGAACCCGGAGAATATGAAGGAGACATTACGGCGAGATGGGAATTGACAGTTCAAGTCCTCAAGAATGCGTCTCAAAAAAAATAGTCTGAGAATGTCTTTGAAGTCGACAATCTCCCCGTCTCATTGACTTTCCATCAGTCAAAGCAGACAGTGACTCTGCTCGCTGCCAGATATTATACTCCCCTCTCTCCAGCAGTGCTCTCTTAAATATGCATGCCCTACATTTCCCCACCACCTTCCAAATTCAAATGGACGTCCCCTGCTCTCGCCTCTATCCTCCTCTGCCTCCTCTCCCCACCTGTCTCCGTTGCCTACAAGTCACATTTATTTGTGGCTGACCCAATTTCCAGGTTTGATCCTTCCTGTGGTTATGAGGCAGACTGACAGACAAGACGCAGAGAGAAAACCCAACAGCCTGGCGCAGATGTCCCTGCTTTTCCCATCTTCCTCTTGGCGAGGATAAAACCGTTACTCTCCCGCTTCCTGTTGCCAAACCCACTCTGCTTGGCTGCACACTCACGCATGCACATGCGTCTGCACAGCCACACTTGTTAAGACATTCCTTTCGTTGAGGAATGGAATGTCTTAACAACACCTAACCTGGACCTCAGAAATATCATTTGGCCTCACTAGGACCGGTCTTGGGTCACCGTGAAGGCTACCGGTCCTCATACGCAGGCAAGACCCATGTTCTCACTGATTCCCTACAATGAAGAAGGGTGCTAAGCACCCACGGCGACTTCACATCTTCCCCTCTTTGTAAACTGCGGCCAGGAGCAATCCCCGAGAAACTCATTGCGGCGGTAGAGCGGCGGTAGAGCGGCGGCTCTCTGGAGGGAAGAGGCTGGATATGTGGCTTGGCAGATTATCCATTTGTCTGAGTGCAGCTTGACATAATGGTTTCACCCGTCTCCAGAAAAACGAATTTGCAAATGAGAAATGATTGTTCAATTTTGTGAGATTGAATACTCTAATACTAGAGTGGTGCCTCGTCTACCCGCCGGCCTCGGCCCGGATGAGTCAACGCGCAGCCGATGAGGACACATTAATGTCTTACATAACTATATTACATTGTGCAATCAGGGCAGGGGGGTCCGAGGAATCAGGACGCAATGGTTTTTATCAAACCGAGAAGAACCTCCGGACAGACTGCGGATTATTGGGAACGGCGCTGACCAGTCACAGCTGGTTTTTTATCGGAGCTGGACGATCGCTTTCTTTCCGAGAGCAAGATAAGAAACGTTATAATGTTCTTCAGAAATGTTGGTTCACGACGACACTACAGCCACGAGGTTTTCAGATCCTTTACCTGAAGGAACGTACTTATACTGGATAATACTCCACTACAAGTGCAGTTTTAATATATTAAACATTCTAAATTAACCAGAAAATGACAAAGTGTTTGTTCGTAAACAAAAATCAGTCTTATAAAAATAGTTTCCAGATGAGATTTTACGTTTGTATTTTTCTATATGTGTTACATAATTCTGTTTAATGGGCTTAAAATAAATGCTACATATCAAATAGGACTTCTTGTGGCCCCTTCGACCCGAGGTGTCCCTCAGGGCTCCATCCTCGGCCCGTTACTCTTAAGCAGATACATGCTGCCACTGGGTCAAATATATAAACGGGTTCAGTGAAGCGACCCACATTATACACAAAGAAATAGTTAATATATAGATCTATGTTATCACTGTTTATGTAAAAGGTTGAAGTAATCTAATTACTTAATGCTGTAGAGTAGTTTAATCGATAAGATCCTCATAGCTGAGAACCTAAAAAAAAAAAAGAATCTAAAAAGTCGACTTTTTATAGAAATAGAAGATAACTTTTTTTTTTTTTTTTTAAATATGTCTTTAAAGAACATTTAAATTTTTAATGTGAACTGTAACTAGTTACAACAGCTTTAAGATCATAGTAGTGGAGTATAAAGGACGGTATTTTTCCCACTGACATGTAATAGCATAGAAGTGCTATAAAATGGAACTGCTCAAGTTATGTACAAGTACCTCAAAGTTGTACTCCAGCACAGAGTAGATGTCAAATGTAAATTACTATCCACCACCGCACGAGTCGCTGAACCTCGCTTAAGACAGACACCTGGAACAGGAAGGGTCGCTGGGCGACAGGATTGTTTTCTGTACGGCTAAACAAACCTGCACATGATCTGCCGGCGGGTTCCCCCGTGACCAACCTTAATGCTAAGCTAAGATAACCTGCATTTTCTTGGCATTAGCCTCATGCTGAATAGACAACTTTGTTTACATCCGCAGCAGCAGTTCGGGGTGTGACGTTTAAATGAACACCGTCAAATCTGCCCCTTCATATTCCTGTTTAAGTGATGAATACTAGAACGCCGGTTACTGCCGGCGACCGCCTGCCGGTCCTGATTTGCCCTGTACCGTCAATCATGCGAGAAATTTAATTTGTCTTTTCTGTAACTGGGAGCTAAATTTAAAAGTAATTTGACTGCAGTTATCAAAAATGAGGCCACACTGTGGTTTGAAGTGGGTTTAGGTCCATTAAACGCCAGCATGGCGTTGTGGAGACGGCTTATTGGCCTCATCGGCGGTAATAGGGGACGGGAGCGACGGCGAGTATCAAACACGTCCTCCTCCGAGGACGGGGGCAGCTGGATGGAGACGGGGAGACGTGACGGGAGGGAGACGGGAGCCATGATGGAGTTCAGACGGAGGAGTCGGGCGTGCTTTTTACCGTCTGTGAGCTGTGAGTGGACGCTCCAGCAATCATGAAGCGTCGCCTGTTTTCTGCAAACTTCAACAAGGTCAGCATTTCTGGCCGGCTCTCGTACATTTATATTTAATCATTTCATTACTTAAAAGAGAAAATTTTAGTTTGTGGGTCGCTCCGGACGCTTCTGCCGCCGCCGCTGCCGCCATTGTGAGTTCTAATTTCTGTTGCGTGTCACTCGGTGGCGGTGCAGTGATACGCAGCTGTCAGAATCCAGGGTGAGACGTATACATGTGACGGTGTCGGTTCTAGGGGAGCACTAGAATATTTAGGTTCTCAGAATGTGAAAAGGTCTTAACCAAATTACTGAGATGGGGATACGATGCTTTACACTAAGATGGTTTCCTCCAGAATCCTGATATTAGTCCGACGGAACTATTCCTTTAAGAGAATACTTCTGGGAGCTCTCAGAAGTAACCAAAACCGGGTCCAAACTCCTAACCGGTACTGTAAACACACGAGACACAGATGGACATCTCCATCTTCTCCACAACCCTTCTTCCTTCTTTTTTTAAAAATGTATTTTCTCAGCTTCACAGCTCTCTCGCTCGTCGTGACAGAAACAGGATTTGCAGCAGCTGCTGAGTCAACATCACATGTGGAACGCTGGCCGCGGGAGTACAAAGACAAACCCTCGCCAGGGATGACTATTAAGTTTGTGTCGACTGTTGCTACAGCGATCCTCTCAGGTGTCTGAAATGAGGTGCACTTTTTCAGGGTGTCTAAAAAGGTGAGGCCAAGAATCTATGTAGGCAACCAATATGAAATATTTAAAAAAATATATATGCTCTTCCTTTTGATTGACGTTGATTAATTAATCTAAAGATGTGGTTAATAGGTCCCAGTCAAAAACACATCCATCATCTACATCACAGATTTGAATAAAAAAAATCCTATCCATTCAACTTAAACACTTTTTCCACACAACTGGTCTAGATTTTAACCAGGAAATTCAATCAATGCATTTAGATGTAAGCCGTTTCGGTTTCCCGTAGGAAGAGGAGCCGTGGAACATCAGCAAACGTTTATATGTGACGTCTGTTTGGCTCTGTGATCGTTTCTTTCATCTTATGTTCTGTTTTTTCTTTCTGTTTTCTTGACTTGTAAAAATGATTTCTGCGTCAGTTTACGGCTGTGCCTGTAAACCACATCTATCAAACGCTGTTATAGCACCTTGGAGGTTCAGGCTGTCCACATGGGAACTTGTTTGATGCAACAGGGCAAATATGGGCCAACTTCCTGATTGGTCACTTGAGAGATTGCTGCCAATGTCTAAAGAATCCGTTCCAGCTTTCCAAAAATGAATCAGGCAAGCAGTGCTTTTCCCTCTGTGATCTGCTTCCAACACTGGCTGCTGAACGGAGTCAAAACTACACCAGGGCTTATTCTTCCTTTCAAAGAATCATTATGAAAGTCCTGCAGGCTGCCATGATGAATCATAGATGTTTTGTTAGTGCAAATATCTGGCTCCTTTAACATCTACTGCTGTTGTGTAGTACAGAATACCGTTATACTGTGGTATTCTAAGTTAGCACACACACCACATACTACGATTAGAGTAATTAATTACAACCACAACCAAAAACATATGCATAGATAAATGTAATGGATACATTAGATCCAAGAGTAATAATGGCATTCCGTCTCAAAATAAGAAGTCGGCTCGTTCGTAAAGTTGCCAGGTGAAAGAATCGATCCCATGAATCCGGATAAATGATTCCGAGTCAGAGGGAGCTCAAACGTAGAAACTCTTCATCTAAACGTTTTTATGTGAAAGGTAAAAGGTACCGTGAATACATTTCAATATAAGCCGTAATCATCTTTTAGAAATGGCCAGTTTAAAGCCGACACCAGTTGGAAAGGGAAACCCAAGAAGGAACCTTCAGAGTTTATTATACGACGTGTGAAGTGGAACAAGATCTGATCTAAATGTGTTTTGTCAAACGACATCAGGACAGGCAATATTTCTCACGCATGAAGATAGAACAAATAGAAGATGAATAGATAAGAGAAGATGAATGGAGTAAATGAAGTAAAAGTCTTTGATTTCATCTTTTGAACGGACATTTTTGCCAATTTTCTTTCCCCTCTGTGATGGCGAGTCCACTTCCTTTGGCTGTTGGAGGAGAATTAATCAAAGATGTACTTTTTCAAAAATTCTGTTTTCGTCCCCTTCTATATTTCCTTCATTTTGATGATTTCATTGGAAGGCTTGCTCGTGGGGTCATGGGAATTCGCCCATCCGGACTTCATTTGCTTTGTGGATTTGGAGAAGGTCTCAGACCTTGTCCTCTGGGGAGTCTTATGGGGGGGTACTGTGGGGGTATTGGATACCAGGGCCATTGCTTTGAGTCATGCGTTCCCTGTATAAACAAAGTGAGTGGTCTGGCCCGGGGACGCCTCGGGATCTGCCAGAATGAGCTGTAGAGTTTTGCTGGGGAAAGGGACATCTGGAATGTCTTTCTTAGCCAATGGCCACCGCGACCCAACCCCGGATAAGAGGAGGAAATGAATGAATGTTCTTAATCAAGGACCCTACAACATGTAGACTAGAGTGGTGGAATTTGACTGACAATCTTCTGATTGTGGGATGAATGCTACCCTCCCAGCCACTCTACCTTCCCAGTCACTCTACCTCCCCAGTCACTCTACCCTCCCAGTCACTCTACCTCCCCAGTCACTCTACCTCCCCAGTCACTCTACCCTCCCAGTCACTCTACCCTCCCAGCCACTCTACCCTCCCAGTCACTCTACCCTCCCAGTCACTCTACCCTCCCAGCCACTCTACCCTCCCAGCCACTCTACCCTCCCAGCCACTCTACCCTCCCAGCCACTCTACCCTCCCAGCCACTCTACACTTCCGAGCAACAGAAAAATGACAGACAGCTATAAATATTGAAGCTATATGTCCAATGTTAGCTGCTACCATGCTGAAATAACATTTATTGCGATTTATTAATTGTTTATGTTTATTTGTGTACGGTAAAGGTAATGTGAGATATATATATGATTAATTCTTTACCATAAATTATATTTCTTTCATGTTTTTTTAAACTTAATTTGGGGAAAAAGTTTAGAAAAAACATGAACAAATAAAGTTTAGAACTTTTTTTGGTTAACTTGATTTAGAGATTAAATCCAACCCAGCCAAGAAGGGGTCACAAATTGTACAGATATGCACAAGTGTATATCTGGTGCCGGTCCCAAGCCCGGTAAATGGGGAGGGTTGCATCAGGAAGGGCAATCAGAGTGAAAACTTATGCCAAATGAATATTCAGAACCTGATTGTGAAACCGCATCCACTGGGGGTCGGGTTAACAAGTACCATCACTGGTACTGTTAGCCGGAAGGGTAGCAATGGTGAACGGAAACGGATGAACCGCTGCAATGACCCCGAAAGGGAACAGCCGAAAGAATGACGAAGGATTTTGGCAAAGATCCCTTGTTACTGTCGACTGTTTCTTGACCATTGGGTTCACATCTGCTACTGGTTATAACGGTACAGTTAAAAAAACAAAACAAATTACGATAGCATGTGAGATAGATGGAAATGTTTTCAAAGATCTGCTCTTAAACAATCCAACAGCTTAAGTTAAAATCAAAGTTAGGGGCAGGGCTACAGATAACGGCGCATTTAGAATAGAATTTCTTCATGTGGAAAATAAAACGGATATCTTGCATAACATCTGCGCTGTAAACCAGTGGGCAGTGATTATAATCAATCCTTTTCTATGTGCCTCTGATAGGCCTTCACAGACAGCTAGTGACGTCATTTTAGATGACAAGAAAGTCTTGTCAGCACATTTAGCGTAGCAGTTACCAGCAGCATATGACGAGGGCCATATCAGGACGCTGCTCTCAGATATCCATCAGTGGCGTGACCTTTGGAATTGAGGCGGATGACAGAAAAATAACTCGATAAGACTTCTGACACGGATTGTGAAAAACCCCAAAGGAGGAAGTCAATCAGAATTCTTGGTTTAAGTGATATGAGGAGGGCATGAATGAACCCGGTGCTCCAGTCGTACTGAAAGTCACTCACCAAAGATCTCCCCATTCTTGGCATATTCTGTGACGAGGTAAAGCATGTTCTTCGTCTCCATCACCTGAGAGAGGGAGAACACAAGGAGGGGAGGGGAGGGGAGAGTTGGAGAGTGAATACCAACAGATGAACCCTTTTTAGAACAACACTCAGAGTCAGAATCAAACGTCTCCTGCAGCAAGAGAGAAAAAAAAAACCACACAACGGCCCACATGCTTCCCTCTGAGGTTCAGCGGCGGCGTCTGACTCTATGCACAGAGTCAAGAGGAAAAGAAAAATGCATGAATGGCACAGATTCTAAATATGGCACCCATGTAAGAGAACGGAGGTGGACAGTTGGTAGCGAGCATATGTGAATGGTACTTCTCTGCTCTCACACGGTGCCATGTTCTGTGGGAGGAGGAGAACCGATTTAGAAGCTGAAACACTCTGAAGAGAAAGAGAAGTGAATGCAGAGAAGGATGAATCAGACACAGCGAGCCAGACACTCAAACTACGAAACCCACGCTCATTGTTTGTGATCTATTTTCAACAACAGATACATGGGTTCAGGAAGTACGGCACAGTGTGCCTTCGGTAAGCACTAGTTACGTAACAAACATTTTGTCCACTGGATATTGTGAAGCTCAGCCAATCAAATCATGACGCAAAATAAAGCGGGTGTATTAAAATGTTCATAGGCAGTACTTGGGGGGGGGGCTGCTCAGGTAGATTAAGACCCGCTTAAGAGGGAGATGCATGCGGACCTGCGGACCAATGGCTACAAGCAGAGGCTGCAGTTTAATTTTGTCCTGTCTTTTAGCGCTGGGTCTGTTAGCTTAACGCTAACATATAAAGGGAATTGCCCTATACATGCTAACGGAATTAGCATTGAAGATTATCAGCATGAAACAAGGCTGTACAAATAAATGATTTCCCTTTGCATATATATGTTTGTTAACGAGACACTGCTCTGTATATTTTTTTTAATGATAGAGAAGTGACGCCGAAGTCCCTTGAGAAAAAAAATGATGTGGGCACAACTTATTACCGGGTGGGCAAAACATAAATGAATGTAAATCCATACGTTCCCCATATAACTATGAGTGTTATATTAACAGTTGTTTATTTTTAAATGTGAAATAAAGTGTGAGATTTATTTTGAGTGTTCATTCATTCACAAATGGAAATTTATTTTGATATGTAATAGTTATCTATTTTTATTTAATCATGTTGCAATAAGATATTTATTGTGCTTATTCGTTTGCAAATGGTAATCTACTTTAATATGCATTTTCTATTGTTATTGTTATTTATGTTGACCTAAGATAGAAGATGGTTATTCATTTGCAATAAATGGAGTTAGTCATAAACTTTTGTTTGACTACATTATTGGTGAACCAGCCCGTCACACGCTGCACTGCACCGCCCACACCACCCACACCGCCCAGTAAATTCTCAACCTTCGGGAAACACTGCAAGACGTAACACTGTGAGCAAGTACATTAGAAAACCTGGGGTATAAACCCTTCTCACGGCCAAGGGTTGACTCGCCACAGGAAGAAAATCATCGGTGTAACTAATGGTATTAACAATGGCACCATTTCAATTAAGAGTTCCAGTAAAGCAGCATGTTGGACTGGTACGGCCCCGGCACTGGCACACACGAGTGGAATGCAACCGTTATTAAAAATGTTAATCACGCCGATGTTTGAGGAGATAAAAGAGCCCTATTGTTCATTTACAGCAGATATGTTTCAGAGCTGCTGTGACGGAACGCAGCTTCGACATGCTAACCAGCAACATCTGTTAACTGTCACGTATTTACTGTCTGTCCTGATCCAAGGAGACGCCGGGACAAATAAGGAGAAACCCACAGGAGATGTTTCAAGGAACAGTTTGAAACAGTCTGGTAAAAAAAAAGAGAAAAAAAAAGTAGGAGATGTAACGGTTTGATTACTTTTTCGCTTTATTCATTAGTTCTCAGAAGAATCATTAACTGACATCAATATTATGTAACCGTCGGTGTTTTGCAGTCTGTTTGAAGGTTTATTTTAAAAGTTGTGTGCGGAGGCACAGAGAAATTATGATCGGTTTTCTGTCACACCGACACAAAGCAGGAACTGCCGTGGCTACAAACATCTCGCCAGCGTGGAAATCTTTCAGCGTGAATGAAGAGAAAACAAAAGCTCGCAATTTATAGCATCAGTATGGTCGAAAGAAGTTGCCGAGGAACGACCCCAAAGACGTTCGGGACAACAAACTTAATCTGACGATACAAAATCAATCGTCCCGAGGAACTTAGCAAGTTTGAAGATGCTAACGTTGGCAGAACGTTTAACGCCGGCGACAATGAAAGAAAGCAGGTGCAGAATCGGACAAAATCGGTGTCAGTGCACCTCTAGTGGATTTTATACATAACAGACATTATAACTTAGCTTTGATAATTTACTTTGAAAAGAAGAAACATTTGAAGCTGAAGTTTCCAGATTTCAATTTTAATTATTTTTAAAGCTATAAATGGATTTTTGTGCCAAAAATTATCATTATGACCACAAACTAATAATATTGGATTCCAACGACCCTTCCTATGGCAGACACTGTGTTTATACCAATAATGCATTATATCACACCAATACCACTAAAAGGTAGCAGTACAACATAAAGAAACTATAAGTTTTATAGGTTTTCAGGTGAAAACAACACAAAAAAACACATTCAACTGCCGACTTCATGAACTTCATTGATATTTAGTACATATTGAATGTTTATTCTGAACGGGGCAAGAAAAAAGTCTCCACAAGTTGTTTAATACCTCTTAGAAACAGTCAAAAGGTCCAGAGTTTAATTGGCAACATTGGTACCAGCATTAGGATCCAGTATGAAAGGTGCACCGACAAAAACCTCGGCTGTCTTCAGGTAAGAAAGCCGCCAGGTTCACTACGTAGTAAAACATGTGTTTATCGCAAGAGCTTAGTAAAACCAGCAGAGCAGACCCCTTGTTGTGAGTAACTGCTACGGGGTAAATAACCAAAAAACAAATTTTATGTTAGGAATAAATTGTAATAATCATGGATAATTGATGGTATGAATTTTACAAGAAGAAGCACTTAGTGTTGTGCTTCATGGTTTTGGATGATGGGCCTCTGAAATTGTGATTTATAACGTTGCTGCTTATCCAAACAGACCAGTGACTGTAGTAAAAACAGTTATAACACCAGAAAGGAAGCCGATTTAAAAAAGGAAGATTTGCTGTTGGTTTTGAGGAGATCATGTCAGACGCTGCTGAAGAAGAAGCCCAAGTCCTCAGGTGGATTGCGGGGGGATTACAGTCTAGACTGTTTTGGAGATAAGATACTATGAATAACTCATCATCAGCATAAATTTAGGTATCTGGGGCGCCTACTTCTGCTTACCCATCAGCCTTTCTTGAGTGCTTGAGACTTCGAGGCCCATTCAAATCTTCTACCCCCCTGACATACCTGTACGTCCACCACTGAATAACTCCACCCACCCCTGAGTCTCTCCTTCCATAATTTGAGAACTTCCTGCGTAATTCCCGCCATTGTTTTCTGGCTAGTGGCGTGTCCTCAAACGTCATGCTGAAAGGAGCAGCCTTGGACATCAACTGCTCTGTTGGTTGTACAAACCAACCAGGGTTTTTTATTCTATTTAAACCCTAAGACAGGAGGTAGTGATCACTTTGAAACTATCTTTTTGTACTTCTAGAGACGAGAGTGTAGACAAAAGTGGATAGGAGCTGAATGAGACGTAAAAGGGGTAAAGGGAATTATGTCGGAGCGAGACCAAAGGAGGAGAGGCCACAAACTGAGGTGGGGTTCACAGTTGGGTTGCCTGTGTGTCCTCATCAGCTGGTTCTTCCCTTTGAACCGGTGGGCCGACCCTAGTCTATGAGACTGGAGAGGAAATCGCTAAATGACCCGAGCTGATTGGATGAATGGGTCACTGGAAATAATGGCATACACTAAAATAACAGCAGGGAATTGGAAGAATTCCACACGGTTGTGTAATGATAATAAACACTCATTTATTTTCCCCTACAGAACAAAGGATTATGTCATTCAACCTGGTCATCAAACTTGTTGGTTTAATTATTATGAGGCCGTTTTGTTCGGCCATCGGGCATCACGAGAACTAGGTTTCCCTTGACCCAGTTAATGCATTAACAAAGTTCAACAAAGACAACAATTCATTTTAAGAACTAAACGTTGTGTCTTATAAAAGTGCTATTCCACTCCAACTAAATAAACAGTTAATGTAGATATGAGTAGGAAATATGTGATTAATCAAGTTCTATTAAAGTTTGCAGAACTCACTAGTCGGACCAGAGGGATTAATCGCTTAAAAGTAGTTTGACTCTATTAATGTGCCCGTAGAGGCGATTTCTAGAGAGAGTTGGTTTGTAGAACAACCAATCGGTGACATAAATGTCTCCAAGACATGCTGTCCGGGCTGAGCGTGCCTGACTCCATCTACAGACGCATCACTGACTTCCTCTCTGACAGGAAGCAGTGCGTGAGGCTGGGTCAGCAGTTGTAGGAGTCTCTAACCATCAGTACCGGTTTCCCCCCAAGGCTGTGTTCTTCCCCCTGTAAACCAACAGCTGCATCTCCACCCACCAGTCTGATAAACTCCTGAAGTTTGCGA
Organism: Lophius piscatorius; assembly: GCA_009660295.1. Taxonomy (NCBI): domain Eukaryota; kingdom Metazoa; phylum Chordata; class Actinopteri; order Lophiiformes; family Lophiidae; genus Lophius; species Lophius piscatorius. The sequence continues at coordinate 29,950 of VRLP01002462.1, forward strand.
ATGACACCACCCTCATCGGGCTCATCTCAGATGGGGATGAACCCGCCTACAGACAGGAGATGGACCGCCTGGCAAACCGGTGCAACCAGAACAACCTGGAGCTGAACGCTGTGAAGACAGTATAGATGTTTGTGGACAGACCCGCACACACCCATCAACCCTGTTTGGAGCCACCACATCTTCATCATGGAGTCCTTTCGATTCCTGGGAAGCTTCATCAACCAGGACCTCAAATGGAAGCTGAACATCAGCTCCCTAATCCAAAAAGCCCAGCAGAAGTTGGGCTTCTACAGACAACTGAAGAAGTTCAACCTTCCAAAATCAATGACGGTGCACTTATACACCTCCGTCACTGAGTCCATCCTCACCTCCTCCGTCACCGTCTGGTTCTCTGCCGCCGCTGTCAGAGACAAGGACAGACTGCAGCAGGTCATCCGATCAGCTGAGAAGGAGATCTGCTGCAATCTGCCGTCTATTCAGGACTTGTATGCCTCAAGGACCCTGAAGCGGGCAAGAAAGGTCGTAGCTGACCCCTCTCACCCCGAAATTTATCTCTTTCAGACTCTCCTATCTGGCAGGAGGCTGAGGTCCAGCAAGACCAAAACATCAGGCCACAAAAACAGCTCCTTCCCTTCTGCTGCTGGACTCCTAAACAGAGTCTAGGAGTCGTCGCCACCCCCCTTATTCTTTGCACTACTGCACTGTCACTCTCATTATATATTCATAGTACATGTTTATCTCATATCATGCTTGGATTTCTGTGACTCCATGATTCGCACCAAGATACCCGGTCGAATTCCTCGGCGGTAAACCGTGGTTATAATATAATGGCTGATCGGTGTACGTTCTAACAAACTGCAGATCCCATTCGCTTTGGGTCTTTTTGCTGAGTAATAATAAAAAGAAATGGTACTGAAACTGAACTTTTTCAGTGTTCCACACAGGGGGAACTGATACGGATTGTTTTCTGGCCAATCGTGAGCGTTCAGGCCTCGCTTGGCTGTTTTACAAGGAAGCTGTCAATAAATCACATTCTTGAAATAATCAGTGTTCCAGTGCAGTAATGAAACATTTAATGAGCGTTACATTCAACTATTGAACTGAGCGCTTAGTTTGCATCATAGCAGGAGTAGCTCCACACAGTGCTTAGTGTCAGTCAGTCATTAACTATGTTCTCACTTCTCCCATAACTATCTGCTGATGGCAGACTCTGCAAGGCAGCAGCTGTTTGCTGATGCATTAGATTAAAGCCCGGATTGGTTCTGTCTCTCAACACCCCCACTGCAACGGAACATGGAGAGAAGCTCAACCAGGAAAGGAGATCAACTCTGCCCCACAAAACTGATTGGCCCACTGGTTCGCAGATAAGTCATAGGAAAGGGTCATTCTGGGCCCCCTAAACAAACTGCCACTGTAAAACCCGGTAGGTGTAGACTATGACAAACAGGTCTAGTTCTTGACTATCATACGGACATAACGGGACTGTTTAAATGTAGGAACCTGAACCGTTTAACTTAAGGAACCTGAACCGTTCTTCTTTAGGAACCTGAACCGTTTAACTGTATGTACCTGAGCCGTTTAACTGTACGAACCTGAACCGTTTAACTGTACGAACCTGAACCGTTTAACTGTACGAACCTGAACCGTTTAACTGTACGAACCTGAACCGTTTAACTGTACGAACCTGAAGCGTTTAACTGTACGAACCTGAAGCGTTTAACTTAAGGAACCTGAAGCGTTTAACTTAAGGAACCTGAAGCGTTTAACTTAAGGAACCTGAAGCGTTTAACTGTACGAACCTGAACCGTTTAACTTAAGGAACCTGAACTGTTCATTTGTAGGAACCTGAACCGTTTAACTGTAAGAACCTGAACAGTTTAACTGTACGAACCTGAACAGTTTAACTGTACGAACCTGAACCGTTTAACTGTACGAACCTGAACCGTTTAACTGTACGAACCTGAACCGTTTAACTTAAGGAACCTGAACCGTTTAACTTAAGGAACCTGAAGCGTTTAACTGTACGAACCTGAACCGTTTAACTTAAGGAACCTGAACCGTTTAACTGTACGAACCTGAACCATTCAATTGTATGGACCGGGACTGTTTCATTGTAAAAACCTGGACTGTTTCACTGTATGATCATTAGAAATATTTTCATTTTTTTTTAGCTTATTGAGCAGTTCCCATTGTTTCTTTTGAGATATTTTTCCCACAGTTTTTTGCAAATTGTTACTAAAATGGATCCCGATCAAGCTAAACATTTTGATGTATGATGTGTCCAAAAAGATGTAAGAAGATACATATGAGAAAAACAAAGTAAGAAAAAGTAGTTTACTAAACAGTAGTCAATGTGGCACAACCAGGCAAAAAGTCCTAAAAACTGAAAACTTACATGAAAAGAAGTTGTGAAATCAAAGAAAACAAAGTAGTTTTTTCCATAATCAACAAGAGCATGAAAATAGAGTCAACCGAGGTTCTATTGCTTGCTAACATCATTTTTCTCTACTCGTTCTTAGAACCATAAATTACAACCATGCTTTCATTCTTTCGTCATTTGGTGCCAGTGGTCAGCTGATTACACTGGTCGCTGCCTGAGAACGCAAGTCCTATTTGTGAATTATCCTAATTAACGTTTAAGGATCGAAATAGGTCAGTCAGCGTTTCTTCCTTAGGAAATGCCTGAACTGAATGGCTCGATTCTGACACTAAAATAAAGTCACGTCAAATCAATTACATTTGTATGGACCCAAAACAAAAACAAGTTCTCTCAGGGCACTTTTCCCAAAATCAGCGGGTCTTGGTCGGACTTCTACAGAGATCCAATAATTCCCACATGAGTAAACACTTGGCTACAGTGGTGAGGAAAAAATGCCTGTCAACAGTCAAAAACCTTGCGCGTATTCCAACTCCAGACCAGAGAGAGACTAACACGAAATAACAATCTAAAATATGAAACCAACCAGGACCTTAGAACAGTTTACATTAAACAAACTGATGGCGAGACGGGAATCTGCCTGTGACCTCAGGCTTGTGCAAGTAAAATTCTGACGTTAACTAAATGAACAAATATCCTTCCTATATTTGTTCACACTTATAAGAGCAAATAGTACAGCTGAATAATATTTATGGTCTTTCTTCAGGCATAATCGCTGCAATGTGATATAGTGTGTTGAGCAATAGACTTAGTTATGTAAACATGTACTATTAAAGATTATAACAATAACCAAATAGCATTACAACAAGGGGAACAAAGATTTACGGAGATAGTGCTAAGTGTAGAGTGTCAAAACACTGTGTGACGGTTGGGCCCACCCTGATGACCTCCACTTCTCCAGGTCAAGGCTAGATCCACTCTACATGGTCGCAACAAAGCATCTCTGTAATCAAAGCCGAGCACTCTGGGAAACTTTTGACTTCCAGGAAAGCCTGGACGGCAACCAAGGAAGATCAGTGACGTCGGATTGACGGTTGACCTCTGGGAAATGATATGTATGGGCAACAGGGGCTGGCAAGCCCAGATGTAGCAATTCAGAGAGAGCCCAAAGCAAAACGATAAATTATCGATACGCCCCAGAGTCTCCGGTCAGGACAAAGATTAGCGGGAGAGTCAGCGGGGGCTCGGAATGCGGTGGAGCAGGTGGAATGGTGGAAGAGGACAGATTCAGTGAAGGAAAGAATCAAACACCCCTGAGGACAAAGCTCAAAGCCGTAAACAGGAACTTTATGGGGATCAGCACAGAAATAAAATCAAAGAACAAGGAATGGAGATGAAAGCAGCAGAGAGGAAAAGGAAGGTATAAAGGTGGGTGTGCCGTGCGGTGTACAGGAGGGGCGAGGTCCGATCAGCAGCTCCCAGGTGACCGCTGGACATTTGGATGAGTGGCTGAGTCGCCATAGCGACAGTTCGCATAATCACGGAAAATTAAAAAAAAGTAGTAATGTAATATGAGGTTTAGTTTATGGCTGGTACGTAACAAAAAACAAGGAAGGGAAGGGTTTAGCTAGCTAGCTATAAAGTTAAGACTATACAGCAAACATATTTAGCTTAACTCCAATTTTCACTGCAAAATGGACCGACTATATCGTCCACAGCGTCATAACCACCTAAAAGTCCAGATACGCCGACGCCTCTTATCAACGCAGCTCGTTTCAATCTTTCCTAGCATGCTGCTAGCAAACCAAATTCTACACAAATGGTGAGCTTCGGCCTTACGTGACGTACGATTTATACGTAAAGTTTGAATTGTATAGCTTTAGGGGAGAGATCAAAGCCCTATAAACAGGAAGTTTATAGTGGCCAGCAGAGAGATAAAAGAAAAAGTACAAGAATGGAGATCAAAGTCAGCAGAAAGGAACAGGAAAGGATATACATGCCATCATGCTTGTTATGTGAATAAACCTGATATTACAAAAGCGAAAAGGGAGAAGACACTTCTAGAGGGGAGGGGCAATAAATTGGCAACAACTTGCCAACTGGAGATGTTTGGGTGGATAAAAGTCAAAACACTCTCAGAAGTGTGGTTTCCTCTACAGATCAAATCTACATCTATTCTTTTTTTCTTTTTTTAAACGATTTCCGCTTTAATCAACCATTAGAGAAAGACACAAAAAAGAAAAGAAACCAAGCCTGGATCGGTGGAGGAGAGAGAGGAAAGCAGGCACCACCCAAAACTTTGTAAACCATGTCTTTGATGCATACTTCTCCATCAAATGATGTTTAAACACTTTAAGTAGCAGACGCTGAGGCCCGAGACTCACCTGGTACAGCTTGATGATGTGTGGGTGGTCCAGCATCTTCATGATCTGAACTTCCCTGTAGATCTTCTCCAGGTTCACAGCATCCAGTTGGGTCTTGTCGATGATCTTAATGGCCACCTGCAGGGCAATCGAACACCAACAGTGCGACTGTAAAAAAAATCTGTTTCTCAATAACAAAACATCTGAATCATTGCTGGGGCTCATCGGACCTGATGGGCAATAAGTACCACTCACAGCCAGCCTTTTAATATTCTACAAGGGGCAAAGGGAGGCGGCGTGTTCTGAGAGAGAAACGGAATACTCCCCAGCTTAAGCCTGAAACTCTGACAAAGAATGTAAAATAAAGTGAAATACTGGATGAAGGTAAAACACGGGCCTTTTGTCTATACACAGAAACTCACGCCTTTAAATTCTACCTTCCAACTTCGACACGGTTGGATTTGATTAATGGTGTCTTGTTGCTACCGAGGAAGAATTCACGTTTGTCCTTTTGGAACTGTCTGGTAAACAACATCTCATCGGACTGATCTGAAGTGTCCAAGTATCTGCGAGCAGAGCCGGAGGAGTAAACACCATGAGACCCCCACTTCCCCTCACAGCCGCCGCACCACTGCTGGATTTCTCTGGAGAAACTCCATACACGACTGCATTTACTGACATTTTTAAGGGGCTGTTATTCCAGGTCCTGCCGAGACGTCAGCTGCAGGATTCAGCGGTCGAGTCATTCCGTGACCGACTGAAAGTTATTCGGTAATTATTAAATCCTCAAAGAGTCGGGATATTTTGGAGTCGGCGTCGCCGTGTCCACCGCAGATCCGTCATGATAACCCAATAACTCAAAAATGATTTTGAAATATTATACCCCTAAAGACCTTAGTGTGAGGAGGAACTGCATTGATTTTGGTGCAAAGGTCGCTTGCATATTTCCACCACTAGGGGGAGTTTATCTTCAAATATTGTAGGGCAATAATTTATCATAGATTTAGTCCAAATTTTGTGTATGTGACTCGACATGAGGAGAACTATTTGGTACACATCATTACTTTCTCTAATAGTTCATATTTCCACCACTAGGGGGAGTTTATCTTCAAATATTGTAGGGCCATAATTTATCAAAGGTTGGTCCGATTTAGTCCACATTTGGTTTTTGTGAATCGACTCGAGGAGATCTATTTTGTACACATCTTAACTTACTCTAATAGTTCATATTTCACTCACTAGGGGGAGCAGTTTTGCAAAAAAAATAGTTTTTTGATCATTACTTACCAGCCATATGTCCGATAACGTCCAAATTGGTTAATATGAATTTACACAAGAAGAGTATTTCACTATAATAGTTCATATTTGACACATTAGGGGAAACACAGTTTCTTATTTATAACATCCCATCCATAAGTCCATTTGGGCTTAAATTTAGATTTATATTTAATATATATTGACAAAAGTATATCTTATATCTGTCATGTTTTATTACTGAAATAGAAATAGTTAAGTTGAGTCAATACAAACTGTTTAAGATGATTAATGAGTCACATTTAATTGCAGGAGTTCAATCGGGGGAAATTGCTTGTACAAGTCATGTGACCGGAGGCTGTTCGGCATCTGACAGCTTTCGCTGTCGGTGATCTGCTCAACTTCAAAACAAAATCCATGATTTGAACTGAAATTATTCCCATCGATTTTTAAATGTCCAGTTGACTTTGAAGTCAATCAATGAAAGTCTCAGTTTTTCATAATAAAAGTTTAGATGAGTTTAAAATTGTGTTAAAAAGCTGAGATGGACACCGTCAGAGCGGTTCGATCTCCACACCCTCCCTTTTGGTCTACATGTCATAAGGGTCCTTGAACAAGACCCCCAGGTGCTTCACCACCTCTTCCTCCTCCTCCTCCTCCTCCTCCTCCTCAGGGACGGGTAAAATTGCAGAAAACTAATTTCCCCAATGTTGTACTGAACGAATGACCAAAGAGATGAAAAAGAGTAAACTTTATAATTACATTGAAGATTTTCTCTGAGACATTTTATTCTCCGTCTTGCTGATCGTGAGAGAAACAACAGAAAAATAATCCCTTCACATTACAAAGCCGCCAGCAGCAGCTGATGTCACGCAGTTCTGTTCTACCTGCCACCGACACCCACTGTCATCCTCTTAAGTGCAGTTGTAGTTATAGACCCGCAATAATGACTGGTTTCATATTTTAAGCTCTCTGATCTTTTCTTTTTACCCGCGCCAATGAGGAATCCAATTTGGTATTACATCCAGAGAGGGAATCTAAATATTTTTGATGGCACTCTAGGCTGTAAAATAAAAATTGATGTTCAAAGCGGGTGACTAAAGGGTTCTTTACATGAAAGGATCAGAGCAAATTCATTTCTTGGCCGATTATATGAACGACGTAGCCCTTCTTGTGAACTCTGGCCGCACAAGGTCATCTAAGGACAATGAGTTGCGACAGAATTTGGGCCGTTACGTAATGAGAGCAGGGCAATGCGGGACAATGATATGATCTAAGAAGAATAAATGCGCAACCGAGAGACCGGACCACATGGGAATAAACCCGAATTATGTGAAACCACACGCTGGAGTATGAACATTATGGGTTGAATGTGTCAAAATGACATGCAGGTTCAGCGAGTAGAAAAACTAGGTTATGCACACACACAAGCACACTTATCTGGGAATGCGCACACGGATGCATAAGATCTGCCGTTTCATTAAACTCTGGGGTTTTTTTTTCACACGCTCCGGGCTAACTTCTCTTTTTTTCCCTGGCAAATGCTCAAGACTGATGGCATCACACCGAGTTGATACCCTGCCTCTGCAGCTGACCTTGACCTCTCTGACAAACTGCCTGGCTCTAGTCTAGTCAAGCAGCTCCAGCGGTTCTCTGCGCTAACCTCAGCCCAACAATTCAACCCAAATGTCACACCTGCAGAGACAGAAGCGCAGCTATTGAACGAAATCACCTGGTGTAGCGTTTGGCTGAACTTAAAGCCAGCATTTGCATAGCGGCTGGTGTTACGTGGTTGCGGATACGTCTGGATTGACAAATGCTGTGCTATTACACCACGTTTGATGACCCGGAGTGGCCGAACTCCAGCCATTTTTCTTGTTATAGTTATTCATTGAACCAAGAAAGAAGATTGTTTTTCTGTGTAGTGCTATTGCTCATGTTCTCACAAACAGTTGGAGGCTTTAGGGATCAAAGGTCAAAGTATGCATGGGTGTTGTCACAAGTCCCCTTGCCTCTTTATCTATCAGTCTCAGATTCTTTGCACAAACAAACTGGACACTATTTGAAATCACTGTGTCTCTTGTCATGGTACTCTGTGGTACTGGTCAAGAAAGCCCTCACTGTAGAGTGCTGACAAAAAACTGATAGTAATCCTGCACACATCTGCAATCACGCTGCAACGCCTGAGAGACCCCAGTGTTTATGACCCCCTCAAACTGACTGAAGAGCCCCCCAGTGTAGTTTCGTAGATGGCCGTCTGCGTCCGTGCGTGCATGCATGCACCCTCCTGCAGGAATATCCTGCTCCTCTCAAAGCTCATGGCACTGTTGGCACCAGAGAGACCGCTAAATCACATCATTACTTGGATTACATAAAAGGGACCACCGACCCATGCTGCATGCCCCAGATACTGCGACTAAGATGTTTACACCACTCCGGGTTCGGGATCATGTGGCCGTCTGGGTCATCGGCCCAGTATTACAGGTGTATGTATGATGCAGGGTTAGAGAGAACTCAGTGTTTACAGTTTGTTTCCCAGCAGACCTCGCTTACTGGCAGTGATGATTCCTGGGCTGAGGTATAAGGGGGGCGTCGGTGGGGTGGAGGGGTGAAAGCGCAGTCAGTCATTGCTCTCGAACCCGCTGCTTTGGAGCAGCCCAAGTGACCCAGAGTTAACCTAACCCGGCATGCTGGCGTCTCCTCGGAATCCGCGAGGTGCCCCAACTTAGTGCATAAAAGTTACATAACTCTGCTGGATAGTAGCATAAGTTAGCATGCAGGCTAACGGCTCCACACACTCACCTCGGTCTTAGTTATGCGGTGTCTGGCCAGCTTGACCACGGCGAAGTTGCCCTTTCCTAAAGTTCGCTCGATGTCGTAGAAGCCCACTCGGACCGGACCCCGGAGCAGCGGTTTCTGGACACTGTCAGCCATGACCATGCTGTTCTGAGTGGGACTGGAAGGAGGAGGCAGCCAAGACAGAGCAGAGGACACACGGGGGGCTCCGCGCGGGGAGCTACAGATAAAGGCGAAAGGAAAACAAACCGTCCGCCACCGTCGCTTCTGCCGCCTTCGCTCGAGGAGCCTCCATTAATAATAATTTTCTTTTAAAAAACAAAAACAACAAAAAGACAAAGTTAACGTCTCTGTCGCCCCGCCAGCCTGAACCCCCCAATGTGGCGACCCTCTCCGTCAGCGCGGCGGTACGAAGCCGGCCATTAGCTGCGCCTGCGGGCTGTCACGCCACGTTCTCCGGTACAATAGCGCTAAAACGGGCCTAACTCAGCTGGACGTGCCTCTATCGGCTCCACAGCACACGAGTTGACTCGCAAAGAGGCATCATGTTCTCCGGTTGACGTGTATTGACGTCAAAGCCATAGGGGTATTTGTACAGGGGGCGGGGCTTCGGAGCCGTTCCACACTTCAGTGCCAATTGGTTGCCAGGGCGACCAGACCCACCTCTTACGTCAACCGGTAAATTGCTATTCTAAAATGTTTGCTCGCTTGTCCTTCTCTGATTGCGCTCGTAGGTAACTCTGAAAGCTGCAGGTACGCGGGGGCGCAGCTGCAGGGAGGAGAGTTTGAATCGTTTTCAAATATTAATCTGATAATTAAATGTGTTTTGTTTTTTTTGTAGGTTTTGACAGCTATTACTAATGTGCTCTACAGGAATTCATGCGTTTTTAAAAAAACAAAAAACAGCAATGTGACAAGTTTTAATGCAAAATAAAGGGGGAAGAAATGTTGCAATATATGTTTCTTATAATCTTTATTAATTTTTTTTATTTTTCAAAAGAGCAATGTACAAATATATAACATTATATAATAGAACATGCAGGACCTCTGTACATTTTATGAGCCTGTGAGACACTTTGGTCAGCTGCTTAACAGCGCCATCTGTCGGGGTGGAAATACACAATTCAAGCTGCACAACTCCTTTCCAAAGTGCTGCTCTCAGCGAAGCACTTTCTGATTTAGTCACAGTCGTTTTTGCATTCAAACACATCAGACACTTCCCTTGCACATGTTCACTAACACGTTTTCACATCAATCAAATTCAGCCACAATGGCTTTCGAACCAGACTTTTATTTGAGGCGCAAAAGTCTCATTATGTTTGAACTCACACCAATCATTCCCTCCCTCCAGCTCGTGCGGACAATTGGACCCATAACACTCAATTACAAAGCGGGCAGGCTGAGCAACGCTTCTAAGGCCTCTGCTGTCACGCGTGCACTTCCTGAATGTAAGAGTTCCAGATGTGCTTTTGGCATTTCCTGTCTAACATTCTCCACGCTCAAAACATAAGTCAGCCTCTCCTTACTGGGCTCGCTCCATCTTTCCAAGACGCTGACCCAACAGCCCACTCAGTTCTCACCAAAGCTGGCACTGGAATCGGCGGCGGAGGCTCTATCTGTGATTAGTTTACAGACACACTAAGCAGACGTGCGCTCAAGCAGTGAGCGATGAATGATTTCGTCACGTATTCCAGATTCCTTCGACAGCCGTGCCGTCAGATCTGAGAGAAGGTTGATGTTCTCACAAAGGTCAAGTGGAGTGGGGAAAGCCCCCAGCTCTGAGGTTTACGGGGGTCACCGGAGTTATTTTTTCTTCTGCACGTACTGTCCCGTCCCCCAACATCAGCATCCTTCTACAGACAAACAGTCAGAATAGTTGCTGATAAGAAGAACCCCCCGCCGCCGTGGAGAGCAAACAGGATCCTAATAACATGATGACATGATTGGAAACGGCCGAGTAGCTTCACTTTGGTTTGTTTACAACATGACTAACATGGTGTGACTCCTAAAATTTGCACATACTTCCCGAGTTAAATGTGCAATTTGCTATGCCAAATATATCAGCGGTGACCTCATCCGTTCCGCTTATTGACTTCTTTAACCCTTTAATGTCCTTGCAAAGCAGAAATTCTCCTTTTCTTTGCATTTTTTTTCTTCTTCTTTGGGGCATTTATTAATTTAAAAAATATTAGACAGTTTAAACTTACCATAAAAATGATAAAATCATTCGTGTGGGTGAATATTTGACCCTTATCAGATTTTTTTTTATTGTTGTATCAACTTACGTAATTGTGTTTAGTAAGTCCTCACAACTTTAATATTCCCCCCCCAAAAAAATCCTACTTATCGAACTTTCTCGATAGCCATGGTTAGTTCCCGCTCCTCGGTGGCCCCTTTGACCCGTGGTGTCCCCCAAGGCTCCGTCCTTGGCCTCTTACTCTTTACCAAATACATGCTGCCACTGAGTTATATTATAAACAGTGTTAGTGTGTTTTTTTCCCCAATAAAAGTGACTCAAACCAAACATTTGAGCAGGACATCAAAGGGTTAACGCCTCTTTGTAGGCCTGCTGTGAAGTGACATGGAATCTGCATACATGACATAAAGAAGAGACGGACACCCGCCCTCAAACTGACATTTATAGCTTTGAGTAAAACGACCATTTGTGTGACCTTCGGCATTATTGTTACTTCTATAATTCTCCAGTTCAGAGTTGCAACACCGATGTCATTCGGTCACACACAGCCTTGTGATTTAGTGCTAATGGACAGATGCTAGCATTCTTACAGAGTCCTCCGGGGTCAGCTGAAAGCTTTGTTTTACAAATCCATGTGATCAAAATCTGAGAGTTAGAGTCTTCTCACATTCATAATCCACGGCTATGGGTTAATAAATCAAAGATAATCCAAGCTCAAAGTCGTGGTGACCTCTCGGTGTGTGAAACAAATCTCTTCCTTAGTAGAAAATATGCGAGCTTTGTTTTCACAAAATGTCAAAACACACTCCATTACGTGCCGATTTGGTTACGAGCTTCACAAGTCGGAAAATAATAAATTTAACATGACGGCATTTTAGCGTTGACAGTATCGCCGTGTTTCAGTGGGATTCTGGGAAATTCAGGTCATAAATATGTGTGACAGTCATTTTTGGGAAACCGAGCATCAATCATTAATCTGGCTCTCAACCTGGAACGCAGGATTTACCGGCTGAGATAGTGGCAGGAGTTAGATCTACGCTTATCGGCCATAACATTCTAACCACGTAGAGATGGAGCGATAATAGGTTTTTATCTCGTTGCGATGACACCTGGACTTATTTCTGTCCTGGAAGACGATGTGTTTGAAGCAGGAAAAATGGGCAAGTGAGAGAATCGGAGTGACTTTGACGAAGGAGGGAGGTCTTCTTTAGTGTCCCCCGTCTGCAGTGGTTGGTACCTGCCAAAGTGGTCTCGGGAATGCTAACTGCCGAACCAGCGATTGGGTGGCGAGTGAAGGCAAAACGGTGTTTTCTGATCCAAGAGGAGCTTCTGTAGCACAAAAAACTCAAAGAAGTGTATGTTGGTTCTGAGACAAATGTGTCAGAACACAGAGCGCATCACAATGGGCTGAATATGGGGCTGCATAGACCGGTTAGAGTGACCCTGCTGACCCCTGTCCACAGCTGAAAACACCTAGAGTCAGCATCACAACTGGACCACGGAGCAATGGGACGGAGCAAATTTTCCCTTCTGGCAGTGGCCTCTTCCAGCAGAAAGATTCTTTGGGGATGAGTTCAAGGTGTTGACTTCACCTCCGACTCGGGAATATCTCAACACAAGCATCGGGGGGTCTGATCCATAAAGGACTAGAAGGATCTGTCACCAGATACCACAGCACACAGTTCTTGACAACAGGGTACCAGGTGGTTATAATGTTATGGCTGATCGGTATATGTGCAGGAGCCAGTCGTGACACAGGAAGAAGGAGACGCATTCCTGGTAGTCATCATCAATGTTATCCGTAGATCTCGTTCTCCACCCAACCCGGCTGATTGCGGCAGCGCCGACTCTGAGCTCGGCAGGTTTCGTAAATGTCATTGGTCACAAAGCCGCTCTCCCTCTCGGCACACGACACCTCCTCGTATTCATCGCACTGGGAGTACTGGGAGGGAGGACAGGGATGCTTTGTCCCGACATCTGCTGGCGTGGCGATGTGAGGCAGCTTGGTGATGTCACTGAAGGCGTAGGGACCCTGCACGGCGTACGGCGCCGCTGCCGCTGGCGTCGATGGTTTGGATCCGCCCGGATAACTTTGTGCTTCTGTCTTCCTTCTGGACACCAGAGAAAATGAAATTAGAGACTTTCACACTGCTGTCACAAACAAACAAAAACCCTCCAGAGAAACAACGTCACAAAGTCGTAACGCCGCTCGTCTGTGAGGGTAAAGAACCAATACAGACTGAAGAAGAAGAAGAAGAACAACAACATGAAGAACAACAAGAAGAAGAAGAACAACAACAACATGAAGAACAACAAGAAGAAGAACAACAACATGAAGAACAACAAGAAGAACAACACCAACATGAAGAACAACATGAAGAAGAACAACAACATGAAGAACAACAAGAAGAAGAAGAACAACACAAAGAACAACAAGAAGAACAACACCAACATGAAGAACAACAAGAAGAACAACACCAACATGAAGAACAACATGAAGAAGAACAACAACATGAAGAAAAACCAGAAGAACAACACCAACATGAAGAACAACATGAAGAAGACGAAGAACAACATGAAGAACAACATGAAGAACAACAAGAGGAACAACACCAACATGAAGAACAACATGAAGAACAACAAGAGGAACAACACCAACATGAAGAACAACATGAAGAAGAACAACAACATGAAGAACAACAAGAAGAACAACACCAACATGAAGAACAACATGAAGAAGAACAACAACATGAAGAACAACAAGAAGAACAACACCAACATGAAGAACAACATGAAAAAGAACAACAACATGAAGAACAACAAGAAGAAGAACAACACAAAGAACAACAAGAAGAACAACACCAACATGAAGAACAACAAGAAGAACAACACCAACATGAAGAACAACATGAAGAAGACGAAGAACAACATGAAGAACAACATGAAGAACAAAATGAAGAAGAACAACAATAACATGAAGAACAACATGAAGAAGAACAACATCAACATGAAGAAGAAGAACAACATCAACATAAAGAAGAACAACAACAACATGAAGAAGAACAACAATATCAACATGAAGAAGAACAACAACAACATGAAGAACAACAACAACATGAAGAAGAAGAACAACATCAACATAAAGAAGAACAACAACAACATGAAGAAGAACAACAACATCAACATAAAGAAGAACAACAACAACATGAAGAAGAACAACAACAACATGAAGAAGAAGAACAACATATATTTTAACGTACACTGAATAAAGAAACGTTGTCTTTTACAAAATGTGTCTGAATATTTCATCAATTCCCTGAAAAACTCAGGAATATTATGGAATCTTAATCGCCACTACTGCAAATTTTCAAATCGTATTACCCTGGTAGACCTCAGTAAAAGGAAGAACTGGATTGATGTCGGGAAAGGTCAGTTGGCTACATAGTTTTCGGGCCATAATTTCACAACCGTCGGTGCGTTTTCCTCCAAATTTGGTGAAAATCGGTTCCAGTAGATCCGTCTCGAACACACGTCAGGTTTTATTCTACGAGTTAATATCTTTCTTCACGAGGGTTTTTTTAAAACCTGGAGGCAGAAGTCGCTTTGTATTTGCGATAAATGCGTTGGGTTCGTGTGTCCGACAGCCGACGCTCCTCTGTTTACCTCTTGGCGTGTTGTTTGTAGCAGAAGCCGCCAGCAGCTGCGAACAGGACCAGCAGCAGAGCAGGAATGGTCGCGTACAGGATGTGGGAAAGATCGGGGCTGTCGTCTGAGATGGACACTGCAGAGAAAAAAGGAAGTTTGTCATAATTATGACAAAGTAACAGGATTCTGATTTGATCACTTCGTATAAAGTGATCAAATCAGAATCCTGTTTGAACTCCAGGTATCAACGGAAAAAAAGGGTGGTTGTTTTTTTCCTCTTCTGTTCTCACCTGACGAATCCGTTAATCCTACGTCGGTTCTGTCCGTGGTTGAGGGTAGGTCCGGTTTCAGAGGCGGAGCTGAGAAAGGCGTTCCGTGACAATATCAGATAACTAACTATCGTAGGTTCGAACAGAGAAAACACACAAACGGGATCACGTGCATCTCACATGAGGCTGGAGACGCAAACACCCATCAGCCATTACTTTAAAACCTTCTGCCTAATAACAAAGGTCAGTTGCACATTTCTGCCACTAGGGGGAATCTCTTTCTCCAGAGGTTTTTCGGCCCATAATTCTTCAGCCGTCCGTCCGATTTAGTCCCAATTTGGTGCCTAAGAATCCACTTGAGGAGATCTATCTTGTGTATATCATATTTAACACAGGACTATTCTAACTTCCCAGCTGTTATGTTGTAACTAAATTAAGCTCCTATGAATCCAAACAAGGAAACTTGGTTTTTGTTTGTTCTGAGCTCAGAAAAAAACAGTGAACTGTATTTATCTTCATCATTAAGTCACTATGGGATCCGACCTTAGACAGACTTTTAACTTCATATTTCAGTGGTTATAATCTTATGGTTAATGCTTGAAGTGACTTAAAATGCACTAATACGTATTCTTGATGGAGACAGATGTATTTGTGACCAGGTTAATGACATTATAAACGTTTCCAGGTGAAACTTTTGAATTTAGAGTGAGTGATTTAAATTCCTGCAGTGATTTATTAGAACTTTGTTTTTCATCTAAAATCATCTACAATCATTTCTTATCCATATCATTAAGACATTTCCACCTACTGCTGCATGTGTGTGAGATGGTCCAGGTTTTACCTGCGTCTTCTTCTTTCTCTTCCTCACTGAATACTGGTGGAACTTTTTCTGCAGGGGCAAGAATAGAAGCAGAAGAAGAAGAAGTCAACGCGATAAAGCCTTAAAATCCTTCAGAAATACGATTACGACACGATTACAAAGTCAATCATTTCATGAGACGGTGAAATATGTCAAAATAAGCATGCAAAGGAAAATACACATTTGATAAAACAACAGGACGAGTAATTAAGATAAAAGAAGTATATTTAAGGAACCACCTTGAAAAAACGTTAATCACCTCCAGAGGAATAAGATGTTGAAGATTGTTTCGTTAAATGTTGCATAAATAGAACAACAAACTAAAGAAATAGACGCAGTTTTTTAAGTCCCTTAAATGACTTTTTCAGAAAAGGATGGAGGCGTGACCCCAGGGGACGACTCAAGGGGGGACATGAGATTGTTTGAAAAAATATTTTACTTTAACAAATTTACGTAAAAAACAGCAAAAAAATAAAAATAAAGCGAAAAAGTCCAATAAACCACATTTTCGCTGTTTTTATGTTATTATATATTATATATATTTATATATATATATATAAGGAACATATATTCATGTTCAAAACATCTGATAATTATTTAAATCTTCTAAAGACAATTTGCCCCATTCGATTTTTTTTTCTTTCAAATTCTGTCTTTAAAGTCATAAAACTAACTTTCCCCTTTAACTTTCTATACGTTTTATTTTATCAAGAATTCTAAACATGTACCTACAAGTCCTTTTTACCGTCTTTCCCGGTTTGCTGAGAGCAGAGGATCATGGGAATACTCACCACAAACATTAAAATTTCTACATTTACCTCTTAAGTGATGGCTGAAAAAGCCCCCAATCCCCTGCGTTGTACAAACGATCCCCCTGATGGAATGATCGGACCACATGGTTGGGACGATTTTTTTTTTTTGTTAAAAAGCTCCCTCTAGTGAGTGAAATATAAAGTAATAGAGTAGATTGTTACAAGTATCCAGGATAGATCTCCTCAAGTTGAGTCCTCTGCAACACATCTGGACTAAATCGGACCATCGCTTGAGAAGTTTTGACCTGACCTTTGACCTCTTTGAGATTAAGCTCCTTCAAGTAGTGGAAATATTCAACACATCTTTCCCAAAATCGATCCAGCTCTTCCTCACACTGAGGTCTTTCTGGGGTATAAAAGTTTGAAAATGATCCCCTGAAATGGTTTCACATTAAAACGCCTGATCTTCGGCAGATGTGGCGGCGATGGCGACTCGGTGATATCCCGTAATTAGAAAATTTCTTTTGGTTCCAATAATGAGACAAAACAAAGATTTCTAAGTAATTCCCAGCTCTGAGCAGTTAGACACAACAACGGAGTGTTTGTGATCCACTGGCTCACCTTCAGGGTATTTGCAGACAAAGTTGTTCTTGGAATTGCAGTTATCGTCATTCCACTGGAACAGGAAATGACCTTCGCCGTCAGGTGGAGCAGATGGCTGGTGGTACAGGACGGCACACATTTCACCACCGCACGAAGGCTCGTCCCAGTGCCAGTTCCTTTAGCAGATAAGACGCAGACGTTTAGGGCGGCGCTATCACGTTTGAACCCGCCTCTCTGCATGCGCTGTTGGACTTTCTCACTCCCACATTGGGGCCAAGGACTGAAGAGATGCCGTCAAAGCGTCACTCCATCCTATAATCTCTCAAGATAAAGAGTGAAATGCAAATGAAAAAATGAGAAGGAAACAGAAAACCTGAACTTGGCCTTGCTCCCATCCAGCCAGTAGTACTGAGAGGGGCACCCCGGGCTTGTGGTTCCGGCCCTGTGGCGCTGTGGGCCGCGGCGGAGCCCGATCCAGTAATCTCCATCTCCGGCCTGCAGCTGCTGTATGAACCTCTCGATCAGCCGCTGCTCGCTCTCCGATTCAATGCTCAGCAACCTGCCTCCGTCCGAAACGCAAGCCTGCCTGGCGTCCTCGAAGGTCAGCCTCCGCCTGCTGTCCTGGATGTAGGAGACCCTGTAGCACGGACGCTCCGTCCCACGGCGACAGATCCGATGGCCTGGGCGCCACGGCACCAGGGAAATAAAACGATTTTAAAGGTTCATGGGGTTAAATTTTTGTTTTCTTCACAAACGTTTTACACATCCTACAGGGTTTCACCATCATGAAAGAACCGGGCCTACGCCGTCGTACCCCACAGCAAGGGTTTATCCCCGAGAAGACTCCAATGCCCTGCGTTGTTCAAGCAATCCCCCCGACTGAAACTCAAATCAAATGTGAAGTTATGTCCAAAAAAATGTTTTTTTTTCTTTAAAAAAGCTCCACCTAGAGAGAAAAACATGAAAATTACAAGATGGATCTTCACAAGTTGATTCATACGCAACTAATCAGGACGGTTGAGAAATCATCGGCCAAAAGTGTTTGCACATAAAGCGCCACTTAGTTGCGGAAACGTGCAACTGAGCTTTTCCCAGAATCGATGTAGTTCTCCCTCACACTGAGGTTTATGTGGGAATAAAATCTGAACATCATCCATGAAGTAGTTTTTGAGTTATCGCGTTAACACGAAGGATCTGTGGAGGACGTAACGATGGCGATTCCATGACATCTCCCAGCTTTCCGGGAAACCCAGAGCTGTTTTGGCAATCGAGCCACTATTAGGCGACTGGTTTTAATGTTATGGCTGATCCAGTGGGTATATTACTCAGTGGGAGACGCCTTAAAAATACAGCGTCCGGCGTGTGAGCCAAAAAAGGCTATGATGGTTTTTTTCTTTCACCTTCCCATGATGCTTTGCTGTTTACAGTTAGGATTACAGTACATTTGTGTAAATATGGAGATTCTGGCATAATTCCCAGAATACATTGCAATTCATCTCACTGTAACGTATCAGAATGCTTGCTCTACGGAGGTCGCTCCCTACCAGAGCGGTCTAGGGAAAGACCCCCACATGAGACTGATGGAATTCGGGCATTCATACTTCAATGTCTCCCAGAATGCATTGCAGTTGGGATCTCGATGTATCATTTTAAAATAATAAAGTACTGCAGGTCTTTTTGAGGGTTCTTGTTCTGCAGGGATTAAGCTGATAGAATTCTTGCACCCATACTGCAATCATGCACTCTGTCTCCCAGAATGCATTGCAGTATTCATGTCAGCATATGGCTTTGATATAACAGAATATATTCAGATTCCACTGTAAATGCACAGCAAAGTTTTACGGTGTCATCACACAGACAGGTGAAATATTGTTTGTAAAATCGACAATGTTATCTTATCGATGCCGTTTTGTATCTTTTTAAACTTTTTTAAACTGCTCAGCTGCGGTCGTCTGTTATAAATAAATAGCAGAGCCTGGAGAGAATTGGATAAGGAGACCTGGGTCGGTTGCACAACGCTGCAGCTCGCTCACACAGATGCTTCTGTTTCAGAAAACAGGATTATCAACCTCCTGACTACAGATGAGTGATCTCATAAACACTCAGTTGATGCTAATGTTCCACCGCATCACGCGCCTGAAGACTGTGGCGGCTTTCTTTCTGCAGCCTGCTGGAGTTGGCGCGTACGCGCGCGCTTCACCCTTCTTACCTTAGAAAACAGGAGGATCGAATGTCCCAGAGGTTCATCCGCCGCCGCACGCACATTTATTCAAAGACAAAGACACGTGGAAGACTTAAGACTAGAATGTTCGCCACAGGGGCAGAGTTTAGAAGTTGTTTTTTTTCCTTCTCACCATTTATTTTGGAAGTGGATCCGGGATGGAAGAAAACGGCGATCACGGTTCCGAACAGCTTCATCCAATCCATCTCTACATGTTCACCCGAGGGTTCTGATGGCGATTATGAGTCCAAATCAAGTTCAAACCAGTCTGTTGCTGAATCTCAGAACCTGTGACAAAGTCAGGCTTCTGACAGACGCGTCTGTCCACGCAGGAGTGGGTCGAGCAGCCGAGCTGTGGATATGGCGTCTGACTGAGGGGGAAAAAAACAACACGGTCCAGAAGATCTGCTGCAAATTAGTCCGACTGTTGTTGCAGTACTTCTGCAGACCAACGATGTAAACGTCAAGGGGAATGCTCAAACATAACATTTATTAAAATCCTTTTTTATACGTGCAGTGTCATTAAAGTGTAACTGATGCACTGTAAAAAATAAAAGTATAAACTATTGTTGCAGAGGTTTTTACAGTCCATACATGCAAAAGTCAAGGGGAATCCTCACAAACTGCACTGTGGAAAAAAAGTCTGACCACATGCAAAACATCACAGTAAATAAATCATCATGAAACAAAAACAATCAAACAGATCTATTGTTCTGTTGTTTGTTTACTGCACAAGGGCAATAAATAAGATGAAAGAAAATAGGAAATTCAAGTTAATCCAGTTTTTTTTTAAACTTTTAAAGTCGACACCCTGTGAACATCCTACTGTTGAAACATTTACAGTAGGTCTGTTTTTTCATTTATTACACTTGGTCACTTTACTTTTTATGCTGAAATCCTGGTCAGAACTGCTGACGGTATTTTACCGTGAATTAAACGGTAAATTGTGCAGATGAGCCGACGTGTGTTTATTTTCTGTAAATGAAAACAAAGACCAAAAACATCAAACAGACAAACTCACACACACAACCTACACACATACATACACAAACACACACCTACATACATACATACACACAAACACATACATACATACCCACACACACAAAGATACATACACACACACTTACGTACACTCACATACACACACTCACAAAAACACACATACATACACACTAACACACATACATACATACACACATACATACATACCCACACACAAACATACATACACACACATACATACACACTAACACACATACATACATACACACACCCATAGACGCACCACACACACAGACACACACTAACCCACACACACTTACACATACACACACACAGACACGCACACACGTATACAAACACATTCATATACAAACACACATACACACTAACACACACATGGACTTACACACACACACGTGCACACACACACGTATAGACACAAACACATGCACACACTCACACACACACACACACATACACACTGACTGAAGACTGTTTAGGGAAAAGTAGCTCAGAGGAGAAAGAGAAGTTCTAACTCACAGAACCAGTTTGGAGTTGGAAGTCAAAAACTTGGTCTGCGTTAAAGGAAAAACTCAGTTCTTCCTTTTATTTTCCAGTAAACGTTTCCATCTGGTGTGATGGATCTGGATTAAAGGTCTGAGTAGAAGAATAATGTCACACGGTGCTGGTTCTGTCCACTACAAAAACAACAAAAACCCGCACACATCACATATCTCCGATAAAGGGAGCGTGAGCAGAGTCAGAGGCGACAGAGAGGTGAAAGTGAGAGAGAGAGATGAAGAGGAAGAGAGAGAGGGAGAGAGATGAAGTGGAAGAGAGAGAGAGGGAGAGAGATGAAGAGGAAGAGAGAGAGAGAGGGAGTTTACCCCTCGAACAGGAAAGCATGCACAGGAGGAAGAGGAAATGACTTTTCAGAACTTCACGTCCTGCTGGTTGTTTTGGTTGGGTTTCCAGGAACTGGAATGAACCTGGATGATTGTGAAAGTCTGGATAAAAGTTCTACGAGTTACGCAACAACAATAAATTCTTTTACACCCAAACCATCGGATGAGACTTCGACCTGGAAACCAAAGAGGCTGACGAGGTCAAACGGTGGCAGCTCATATATTGTTCTTGTATACATTTGTCTATCTATCTATCTATCTGTCTGTCTATCTATCTATCTGTCTGTCTGTCTGTCTGTCTGTCTGTCTGTCTGTCTGTCTATCTATCTATCTATCTGTCTGTCTGTCTGTCTGTCTGTCTGTCTGTCTATCTATCTATCTGTCTGTCTGTCTAAACTTCTGGGTTCTGTTCAGTTCTGATCTGCGTGGGTAGACCATCCAGAGGTTTGGGGCAGCACCTGCAAAGGCCCGGTCACCTCTGGTTCTGAATTTGGTCCAAGGAGTGTTTAAGAGGACCAGAAATGTTTGGTAACTATTCAAGGTAAATAAATGGAATTAGTCACAAATTACAAGTATTTGTTTTTTTTATTGAACTCATCATGTCAACCAACAGCATGTCCTCTCTCAACTACATCCAGAAACCTCCTCTTTGCTCCTCCCCTTTTTTCTCCTGCCTGGCATCTCCGGCGTCCTTCTACCAGTAGATCCACAATCCCTCCTCTTCTTCAAGGGGTCCAAACCATCTCAGTCTGTCCTCTCTGACTTTGTCTCCAACCTGGACTGTCCCGCTGATGTCCTCCTTTCTGATCCTGTCCTTCCTCGTCACCCCAAGAGAATGTCTGAACATCTTCAGCTCCGCCGCCTGTCTTCTGGTCAGAACCACCGTCTCTAAACCTTTCCCTTCACTCCTGCTGCGACTCTTCTGTCACAGATAACTCCTGACACTCTTCTCCTCGCACTCCTCCCTTCTTCTACTCCTACTTTGAAGTCAAAACCATCATGAACTGCTGGTGTTATGTCACCGATGTTGAGGCCAGAGGGAACCAGCGCACACATGGGCAGAACATACAAACCAAAAAGACCCAAAGGCCAGAGGTGGCGTTGAACCCAGAACCTTTGTTGAACCGTTTGCTGCAGCCTGAGCTGTTGGGTCTAGTTCTGAAATATATTATCTCGGATAGCAAATGGACACACATGGACCTGAACACTACCCGACCCGTTTAAAGCCCTAGTGTGCTGCATGATTTCTAAAAACATCCGGCCCGCCACCAGACGATCCTTGAATCAGAATCAGAAGGCGTGGATCGTCCCCGGGGAGAGGAGAGACATTCACACCGTTGTCTACGATCCGGCCTCAGGCCGATCCTTCTGCTCCTGCACGTGTCCTACAGACGGAAGTCTTCCCGTCAGAACCAGCCTCTGGATGTTTGTCACGTGTAACCTTCATGTTCCTCCTTGTTTGAATGTTTCTCATATTCTCTCGCCATGTGATGAAGAGCAGCAGCCTGCAGCACAGTCACGGATTAGATGGCGCCCAGGAAGGCCTGCAGGATATTTTTAGCTGCCATACTTTTTTTTAATTTAACCTTTGTTTTACCTGGTTAGTCTCATTGAGTTAAAAATGTCTTTTTTACAAGAGAGACTTTGACAAAATGGCAGCAGAACACAACGTTTCAGCCACAACATAAAAACAACAGACAGTCACCGGTGCAAAAGTCCAAAACTCGACAAAGTGCAGGAGAACACAAACCCAGAATTAATTGAAACTTTTACAATTATTATTGGATTACGATTCCATGTTTTATTTCACTCAAGGTTTCATGGCGACAGCGCCTCTTTCACACTCTTAGTGCCGCCTGAAGTTAGATTTTCTCTGGATTTCTACTTCTTATTAATTGTTTTTTCTCTCTATTATGTTCAAAATAACAAATATATTTATCTCATTTACTTAAATTAATGTCTTTTGTGTTTTTGCTGAGATATAAATGCACTTTAAAAGCACTGAGGATGAATGAGTGTCTCTTTTTCTCACACTGGTGCAGCTCGGGGTGAATGATCGGAGCGCTTCCTGTTTTGGCCAGCAGATGACGCCAAACCCTCCGTGAAATAAGACAGAGCAGCTCTGGGGCGCTGTTTGTAAAAGACGAATATACTGATTTTAACAGCAACGTTTTACCACATTTAGCTCCTAAGCCTAATCTCAATATGAATCTAGATATAAATGTTAAATCTAAATGTTAAATATAGACGTTGAAAATAAAACTAAATGAAATCTAAATCTAAATGTGAAATCTAAATGTTAAATCTAAAACTGAATGTTAAATATAAATGTTAAATATAAATCTAATTGTTAAATCTAAATGTTAAATCTAAATGTTAAATATAAATGTTAGATATAAATCTAAATGTTGAATATAAAACGATATTAAATCTAAATCTAAATGTTAAATCCAAATGTTAAATATAAATGTGAAATATAAATGTTAAATCTAAATCTAAATGTTGAACCTTAATGTTTAGAATATATACAAATTTGAACTGACCTCAGCAGAAGCACCAAGATAAAAGCCTACTAAAAGAAATATATATATGTCAGAGAACAGGATCTGCACTCTGCATCGGTAGCTGCCAGCAATTTCCAATGAAGCAGCTTTTGTCCAACATCGTCAGGCGTTGTCTAATCACCATCAGGAGGCAGAACAGATCTCCGCCTCTGGATTTTATGAAAGGAACCAGAGAGGACGGATGTTTGCCGGTCCTTATAGCGGCGCACTGTCAAGTTAATTGCATCGTTCTGGTCTTTCTAAATTTAGCCCCTCTAAACTATAATGGCTCCTTTATGGTTCTTTTATTCTGTAGACTCCAACCAAAGTGGGTTCCTGCAGCCGCCACGTTTCTCTTTATGACCCATAATAACCAGTCACCGAAATCTAAAGGCTGTGAAAAGTTCCACATAAAGTTCTTGCTTGATTTTTTTACCTCTTGAAGTGAGTGTTTGTACGATTTATGTTAAAAGTAAATATCGATATTTAATAATCTATTTAATGAATATGGTGGAACTTTTGGGTTCTGAAGCTAAAAGTTATTTTGCTAATTCAAAGTAGCATCAGTTCCTAATCCCATAAAATAAATCTTTATTCCTAAAAGTTGAGATGTGTATATTTGCACCACTAGGGGGCGCTTTGTCTCTAAAAGCTTTTGAGTCATAATTTCTCAACCGTTGGTCCGATTTAGTCCGAATTTGATGCACATGAATCGAATCGAGGGGATCTTTCTTAAATATATCATAATTTACTCTGATGGTTAATATTTTACACACTAGGGGGTGCTGTTTTTTTAAAAGAAAAACACAAAACTTCTTAACCCTTGTTTTGATAAAGTCCAAACATGGTTCTATGTAAATCTAAACAAGGAAATATATCTCATATATATTAAATATATATAGTATTTCACTGTAATAGTTCATATTCACTCACTAGGGGGAGTTTTTTCGTGGAAAACGGTTTCTCGTCCGTAACTTTTCCAACCATGTGTCCAATTATGTCTAAATTTAGCTCCTGTGAAGCGACACAAGGACATTTATTTCCAAACAGGTCTGTCTCGTAGGAGGTAGAGGAGACTGAAGACGAGTGACGCATCGGTGGATAGAGTGACAAATGTCCTCCCTCACCATGAGAACTTTGGTAAAAACACCTTTTCTTTCTGCAGGTCTGCATGTCTGTGGACAAAAGGACGTCTTGGTGGAGCAGTAACAGTTGTGGCCTGTAGCTAATGTTCAGACTCTGAGTGTAATGGAAGTCTGCGGAGACAATAGCGGCGAGGATTTACATGCAGGGGGAAATTAACAGAGGGCGGCTCCGGTTGGCCGAGGGCTCCGTAGCTTTTGGTAATTATGATCAACTTTCAACTGTTTGAAAGTTGATCATCAACAAAATTAATTCTATACCTTGGAAAATGTATATCCTTCGTAGTTTTTGGGGTTTTTTTGGGCATTTATTTGTAACACACACACACTCTAAGGTATGTAAAAAACTACTACATCATACATTTATAATGACTTTAATAAACATAAGTGCATTTGTACAAGAGTAATTATGTTGCTTGTACTGAACTAGAATCAGAATGCACTTTATTTGGATTGCATACAAGGGAATTTGACTCCGTTCTTGTTTTTTTCCCCGAGCTCACATGTGCTTACATAAGAAAACAACGAGGAACAACAACAACAACAACAACAACATGCAACATCAAGGTCTTTAAACACGTCACGTAGTGCAGAAAAAAACGTGAACAGAAGCAAACAACAAGCATGTTTTATTTACTCAACATAATTATGTTGCAGCTACTAAAAATGATTATGTTGAAAATGCTAAACCTAATTAACTTTACTAAAACACAATTATGTTATACCAAAATCTTTTAATATCTCACTGGTTCATTTAAATCCCCGGGTGCAACTGTTAAAGATGCAACTATTTAGTTCTTTCAACCACAAAAAGTTGTTTAATGCAAACGGCATCCATGTTTTATTTACTCAACATAATTATGTTGCGGCTACTAAACATGATTAAGTTGAAAATGCTAAACCTAATTATGTTGACTTTACTTAACATAATTAAGTTAATTAATTGATATCTCAGGGATTCATTGAAATTCCTTTGATGGAACTGTTAAAAATGCAATCGTTTAGTTCTTTCAACATAAAAAAAAGAAGAAATTATTGTAAAAACATCCATGTTTTACTTTCAAAACCTGCAGCAAAATAATCTTTTTAAATAATCTATAAATATTCAGTTTCCACGTGTAAATGTCATTTACTTCATCAAAGAAAATAAATGTGAAACCTTCCATGAATAGAAACATGAATGAATGTTTTTTTTTATGGTAAGAAACATGAAACTGTTTTTGTAGTCCACCGGAGTATTCGGTGTCAAATCCCACTGACAGATTAATCTGCTGGATTAAGTTCTTAAAGTGATCTCTCCATAGAAATATAGAAAAGTGAGCGAGTGTGTGTGTGAGGTCTATAATAAGAGGAGGAAAGTCCCACCTCTGGGGTTTTAGGTGTCTTCAGGCGGTCTGGACTATAAAGACGAGACTGCAGGACCTCCTCTGTGACACCTGCCTGAGAACCTGCTAAGGTAAGACCCTCCTCTGGTACAACTCTGATTTGATGAACTTTATTTCTTTATTGCACTGAATAGAACATTTCTGCGGGGAAAAACCAGCAGAAACAACAACGCACAATATCATCATCAACGCCCTTCAGAACCTTTAATCAGTATTTAGTTGAAGCACCTTTAGGAGAGACTCCAGCCTGAAGTCTCGATTAAAAGGTTACCAGCTTTGCAGATTTGAGGAATTTTCTGCCTTTCTTGTCTGGATGTGGTTGGAAGTTGACCGTTGGCGGACGTTTCAGATGGATCCAGAGATGTTTACTGATAATCGAGAGAATTGGGAGCCGAATTTCAGGCGTCACATCAAAGTGTCTGAATGATTATGTGAAATATGACATTATAGTGTTTTTTTTTTCTTTTTTAATAGCTTGCAATAAAAATGTTTTTCTTCTTTTTATCTTTTTTTTCTTCTTTTTTCTGCATGAACGGATCAAATGGTAAAAAAGTAAAAAAAAAAAAAAAAAAGTAAAAAATGCAGAAAAAGAAAAAAAAAAGAAAAAAAATATTTGCAAAAAATTACAAAATTCTGATTTTGATCTGTTGTTATTGGGTTTGGAGTGAAGATTGTCGAGGGGAAAAATGTATTAAATTGATTTTAGCGTCAAAAAAGTGAATTTTCTATTTATATTCTGTAGGTGTTATTTTTTTAAATTATTATTTAGATTATTGAAATTTCAATTATTTCCCCTTTTTTTTATACAGAACTGCTCAGTCTGACCGATTCTCCTGCAGACATCATGACTTTCCATCGTTGCATCCCTCTGCTGCTGCTGCTGCTGCTGCAGACAGCTCTGTGTCTCTATAACTGCTCGTCTGCGTACGACAGGACGCCGGGTAGGTGAACTTTGCCGAACACTTTTCCTTCACAATCCCACAATATTAAATCTAAATCCTCCCTAAACCCGCGGTCCCCGATCCACAGACAACTCAGACCTGACGGTCGACTGCGGCGCCTCCATAATCAGCCTGGAGGTCAACGTTTGCACGGCTCAGTGGGCCGGATTCAACACCACCGACCTGGCCCTGAATGGGAACCACAACACGACGGAGTGCCTGGGCTCCATTGACACCAGCGTGGACCCTCCGGTGGTCCGTTACCAGCTTCCTGTCAACCACAGCCAGGATAACCCCTGCCGCCAGTCTCTGCAGGTCTGCTTACAGGAAGTGTTGAACGAATGGAATGAAGCATTTTACGTCATTTTTCCCACGTGGAGTTAGACTAGAGGCCTCACGTCGTTTCCCAAAAATTGTTTAAACAATTTTTATTTTTGTATAAAAAAGCTCCCCTTAGTGAGTAAAATATGAACTAATAGAATAAAATATGATATGTAGAAGATAGATCTACTTCAGCCGATTAATAGGCGCTATATCAGACCAACAGCTGGGAAGGTATGTCTAATAAACAGTGTTTTCGTAAGAAAAAGCTCCCCCAAGTGACTAAAATATGAACTATTAAAATGAAATTTGATATATACAAGATAGATCTCCTTGAGTCGATTCATATCCACCTAATTTAGATTATATTGGACTAACAAATGAGAATTTATGGCCCAAAGAAATGTGATTTAAGAGACAAAACTCCCCCTAGTGGTGGAAATATGGAACTGAACACTCCCAAAATCCCACCAGATCTTCCTCGCACTAAGGTCTACGGGAGTATAAAATCTAAAAATGATCCACGAAAACGTTTTTCAGTTATCATGTTAATATGAAGGATCTTGGTACGCGGCCGTTTGTATTACATCCCTGACTTTTTGGTGATATGATAAAAATACTAAATTGTTTTTATCAAGGTCCAGACGGAATCTAACGATTGCGTTCTTCTTCTTCTTCTCCAGATTGTGGATGAGGCGCCGGACCCCAATGGTCCCTTCAGCAGCTTCTCAAGCGTCCAGTCCGTCATCATCACCGGGTACATCGACTCCCCCAGAAGTGACCAGGGGCTGATCAGCTACAGCACAGACCTCTACTATCACTTCTCCTGCCACTACCCGCTGGAGTACCTCCTCAACAACACGCAGATTGTGGCGTGAGTACCCGTCCAGAAAAGCCCGAAAATTCCTATTTCTATTATTAGTTTTATAAATGTCTATAATATCCGTTTTCTCCCCAGTTCCTCAGTTTCCGTGGCGACCAGTCAAAACAATGGAACCTTCATAGAAACGCTGAAAATGGGTGTTTTTAATGTGAGAACGCGTTTTTCTTCATCTCCCTCAGACTCATCCTTCAGTCTTATGGTTCTTGACTTATTTGACTCTGATGTTTCCAGGACAGCGGATACGTTAACCCGTTAGAGGTTCCTGTCACGGGACTGGAGCTACGAACCGAGATCTACGTGGGGGTCGAGGCCGTGAACCTCACAGGAAAGTAAGCCAAGCCCCTCAAATATGAATATGAAATATTGTGGCCGTGGGTAACGGACTGATCCATTGTTCTGTTCCCAGTTTTTATGTTCTGCTGGATCATTGCTTTGCTACTCCCACCACGTACAACATGTCTGAGACGGAACAGTACAACTTCTTCATTGGGTAAAGAGACTCAACTCAGGCGTGAAGCTTCAATCATCTCTACGACTTCACTGACTTCATATCTGAACGATTCTGTTCTTCACCAGCTGCACGGTGGATCAAAGGACAGCGGTGACAAGCAACGGCATTTCCAAGGTGGCCCGGTTCAACTTTGAGGCCTTCCGCTTTGTTCAGCACCGGGACCAGGATAAGTCCAGCATCTACCTGCACTGCATCCTGAGACTGTGTGAGCCCGGGAAATGTCAGGAGCTGATTTCTGTGAGTTAGAACTTACAGACGATTTCACCTCTTTTTCCATTTATTATCTATTATTGTGTTTATTTGGCGTTTTTTTCAAGATTTTCCAAATTAATTTTTGAATTTTTTCTTTCTGTTTTTATTATATTTATTTTCTATTTATTCAATTATTTACCTCTCATTTATTTAGTTTTTCTTATCTTTCTGTCCTTGTTTGTTTTACTTATCAAAAAATAATTTTATTTCATTATTCGATCTTTTTCTTTCTTTTATTATTTATTATTATTTTGATTTTGTTTTTGTTTTATTAGCATTTTTAAAAATAATTAGGTTTTTATTTTCTCTCTTTATTGCAGTATTTTCTATTTATTCTATTATTTATCTCTCATTAGTTTGGATTTTTCCCCATCTTTCTTTCCTTGTTTATTTTATTTATTATAAAAGAAAAGTTCTTTTATTAATTCATCTTTCTTTTTTTCTTTCTATAATTATTTAATATTATTTCTTAAATTTTCTTTTCTATGATTTATTTATTTTGTTTGTTTTTTTTCCTGTCTACATTGTCATATTTTATGTAATTTATTTGACTGTTTATGTATTTCTTTATATAAATGACTTCATGACAGATAATTGAAACTTAAGCCACAGTTTTATAACAGACGCTCGTCGTTTTCCAGGCGTGTTCCAGCAGAAGAAAAAGATCTTCGTCTCCTTTCGGGGAAGAAACCTCCGATTCTGCCACCATTTCGGTCGGACCTCTTTACGTCGCCAGAGAAGGTCAGAGCCAGAGATGGAACGACGCCCCTGAATGAACCCAGATGAATTTCTCTCTAACTCCTCTTCTTTTCTTCTTCTTTTCTTCTCCCGGCACAGACGGGCCGCATGCAGCTTCCCTCAGTAAGTACATTTGACCCACCTCTAAACAAAGGTCACTACACCGGGAGTAGAAACGTCCCTGAACCCTCCCTCCCTGCATCAGGTAGTAACGCGGCACCGGTTGGAGACGATGAGGACGTGACGGGTCTGGTGGTCGGGGTGGTGTTTGGATCGGCCGCTGCTGCTTCCCTGGTTCTGGGCGGCTGGTTCATCCTGAAGAAGTTTTACTGGGCGGGAGCTTCGGTTCGGGCCTTTGCTTGACAAACTGTCTCAGCGTCCTTATTACCCGGTATTGTAACGTTTAGAATCATTCTTCAGTCACCCTTTAATGTCCCGCTCAGTTCGGTTGAGTAGATTTTGAGTTTCTAGAACTTGTTTATAATTTGGCCCCTATGCTGAAGAGTAAGGGGCCGAGGATACAGCCCAGGTGGGACCCCGTATGTCAGAGAAGGCCACAGAGGAGGAGGAGCCATTAAACATGGATATTAAGGAGGTCCTATTCGATAAAGAGGATTATTGTTGGCATGTGAGGACTTACTTGACAGAATTATATAACTATAAAAGGCTAATAAGGTTCAAACAGTTTCCTAAAAACAGACTTAAATCTAATAAAAATTGTCTATTTCCGAAGAAAGTCAGATTTGAAAACATGTTTGAGGAAAGTATTTGTCACTTTAGGTTCAATTTAAAGTGTCTGAGACATTAAATTAATAAATGAAATCAAATATGCAAAGAACCTTTTTTTCCCGTGTTTTTGTCGAGGACATTAAAGGGTTAATAATAATAATAATAATAATAATAATAATAATAATAGTAATAATAATAGTAATAATAATAATAATAATAATAATAATAATAATAGTAATAATAATAATAATAATAATAATAGTAATAATAATAGTAATAATAATAATAATAATAATAGTAATAATAGTAATAATAATAATAATAATAGTAATAATAATAGTAATAATAATAATAATAATAATAGTAATAATAATAATAATAATAATAATAATAATAATAGTAATAATAATAATAATAATAATAATAATAATAATAATAATAATAATATAACCCCACGTTCTTGCGTAGAAGATGATCAAATATTCTTGTATTTTATATAACCTTTTGTTACTATTTGTTCTGCTTTCACGTCCAGCCGTCATTTATTGCTAAAGAAAAGACGGTTTAATACAAATTATTGCTTAAAAAAATATTTATTTTAATATTTTTATTTTTATGACAAATTGACTTTTTTTTTTTTTTCCTTTTTTTTTTTTACAGGCCACTGATAGTCTCGTCAGTTTTATACCAATTTGTGAGGTATCTTGTACATAATGTTATATCCAGTCATTTGAAACGCTATTTTTTGTAAAAGATGTTGAATGCTGTGTTTTTGTAAAAAACAAAATAAAGTTGAAAACCTGCATTTTTACTCTGTGGTTTCATTTCATGATTAAAATATGTTTCTCTTCAGAAGCACCTTTGCAAAAATATACACACTGACATTTAAAACGCTGTCACTCAAATACAGAAATAAGCAAAGACATGAGTTTCAAATACATATTAAAAACTTATTTACAGGCTATTTACTCCAGAAAAACAAATGCAGAAGAAAAATCAGTTTGTTTTTTGTCTCTTTCTCTACACTGAGTGCAAAATGTCCTGGATGAGGGCAGAGAATTTTACAGTGAAGTCCTCCTGCAAGGAGCCACCGGGCTGTATGGACGAGGAGGAGGAGGAGAGAGATGCTCCTCGCTCCCCCTGCTCCTCCTCCAGCCCCTGGAACAGCCTCTCCATCCGGTTCTGATACATCTGGCTCTGCGCCGACGCATTCTGGCAGAACCAGTCCTTAGACGCTGCCAGTTCGCTCTTACGAGGTTGTGCAGTTTGTAGCAGAGCGGCGAGCTCTGCTCTCAGCGCCTCCACCCTGCCGTGTGCCTCCACCCTCAGTGAACTCACTTCCTGACCCAACCTGAAGCTAACTTCGTGGCGGAGCTCTGCCGCCTCCTGCTCGCCGGCGCTGCTCTCCCCCAGATGTTTGACCACCCCTGTGAGTTCCGCCTGGAAGTCACTGATGATCTCTGCCACCTTGGAGCTGCTGAGCTCCAGGGTCCGGCTCATCCCCTCAAAGGCCTCCTGGTAAAGAACCGGGCCGGCCCGCGGCTGGACCTGTTCCGTCTCCAGTCCCTGCAGATGGAGGCTCAGCTGTTTGCAGAGATCTCGGATGTTATTGCTGACGGAGCTCTGCAGCTGCTGGGTGAGGGGGGCCAGGCGCTGCCTCATGCTGTCCAGGGTAGAGCTGAGGTGAGCTGGAGATGAGGACAACCTCTCCTGCAGCTCCGCCAACTCTTGGCGCAGACGGGCCCGCAGACGCTCCGACTCCATGTTAAGCTTTTGCTGCATCTCTTCTGCCATGGGGTTATTGGCATGGTGGCCTTGGTTGTAAAGGTCACTGCTGTCTATGTGCGTCTTGTAGATTTGACTAAACAAAGAGAGGAGAAAAGAACTCGGTTGGAGATTATTTATTTACATTCTCCGCCTTAAACATCTCACTGGTGGACGCAGATTTCTATTAAGGTCCGCAACTGGTTTTCAGTACAAAACATCACATTAACGTAATTTAATTATGTCAAAACGCCGTGGTTTGAAGGGAAAAAGACTAGAAAAGGAATGTTTTTAACCTCTTAATCAAGCATTACGTCATCGACTTTATCGGCCCACCAGTAAAGAAGCTATGTTTGATGAACAGCCGTTTCTTCAAAGAAAAAAGAAGCTCCACCTAGTGGGTTGAATATGAACTATTTGGGTAAAACATCATATATATGCAAGATAGAAACCTTTTGAACTGATTCCTAGGCACCAAATCTGAACTAAATGGGATCCCCGGTTAGGAAGTCGTGTCTGAAAAACTGCTGTTTTTTGGTTCAAAAAAGCTCCCCCTAGTGGATAAATTTTGAACTATTTGACCAAAGTATTACACCTACAAGACAAATCTCCTTCAATTGATTCATATGCACCAAATTTGGACAAAATCGGACCAACGGTTCGACCGTTATGGCCCGATAATTGTGATTTTGGAGATAAAACACCCCCTAGTGGCGGAAATATGCAACTGACTGCTCCCAAAATCAGTCTAAAAGGTCTATGAAGGTAGAAAACGACTCATGAAATAGTTTTTGGAGTAATTGCATTGTAATACAAAGGATCTGCGAGGGCATAGCTTATGTTTAGGAATATCATGAAATATTTTTGTTTTATTCTTTAAAAAATAAAAAATAAATTCAAGTACCTTCAATGTCTGTTTTTAATTATGTTATATTTTCACCTCTGCGTACCACACCGGCTTAAAAACACGTACCAGGAAGTAAAGCTTAACGTCAACTCAGTTTTTTTCTGAGCGACCTTGACCGAATCGGATCTTCCCAGGATAACAGGAAACTATGTAAACAAAATTCTTTTTTCCGTGCTGCACTTTTGCAGTTACTCCACCTTGGAGGCAGGATTGAAAATGAACCATCAGTCTGGAATATCAAAGGATGAAGAGAGAGAATGTCCCTCTCCTCAAATGTAAGGAAACGGCAAATCAGTTTGATTCGAAATAACTTTATTTCATAGATTATATATAAAGATTATATATTATATTGTTGAAAACAAAACCATTCCCCTTCTTAGAATTTTATTCCACTTACTCCACATCCTTCGCGAGGTCTGCTTCTTCCTGAGCCTCGTTGGCCTTTGAGTCGATCCAGGTCGCCTCCCTGCTGCTGCGCCGGAGTGGATATGCTGACAGAACAGACGGAGCGAAAAAACACGTAAATAAAAGAAGCATCTCGCCTCGGCGTCAAGGAATCCACCGGCACCCGATCATACCTGAAGTTGTTACGAGTGTCGACGCCAGGATCGCAATCTTAAGAAGCATCTTCATCTTTCTGAAAAGGGACAGATAAGGAGAAGAAAAAAAATTGCAGAAGAATGTCACTCTCAACATGTCAATTTCTTACTTCCTTTTTTATTTTTCTCATCATAAGAGGAGACAGGAAGTTAGATGTGTCTGGTCTTTACCTGAGGATCAGGGCTCTTTAGATGGACTCCCCCTCTCACCTCACTTATAAAGGCTCGCGTTATCAGAGCTGCAGCCCAAATTCTGCCTGTGTCAACACTCAACACGTGGAGGGTCACAACACACACACACACACCCACACACACACACACACACACACACACACACACACACTCTTCGGAACAATTTGAGGCCGTGCCAATGGCGTTCACTGTTTAACTTCATTAATCTTATCAGCATTCTTGGAGCGTTGGTTTAAGGAAGTTCTGTCATGTGTCAACAAGGACACTGTGGAGAGAGTGAGAGAGAGGAGAGAGAGGAGAAAGTCTTCATCGCTCTTCATCCCAACTATCACGGCGACCCACAAAGGTTTTTTCGAGAACACAGAGGAAGAGGAACCGTTTTTATGTCTTCAGCGATAATTTGAGTTTCAGGACAGGATGCGAGATAATCATTTTTTTGTTTAAGTTGTTGCATCTATTTTATTTTATTTTTTATTTTTTCAATAATCCTGTTTTTAACTATTTAATGTCCTGCTCAACTGTTTGGTTGAGCACATTTTGAGTCACTATGTCTTGTTGAGAAATGTGACTGAGGCTGTTTATAGTAAGACCCAGCGTTTAGCATGTACGTGCTAAACGCTAAGGGTTCAAGACCGGAGCCCTGGGGAACACCACACTTCAAAAAAAGTACGAGTAGGATTTGTTTTTTTTAATATATAATATTATAGCAGGTGAGGAAAAATAGAAAAGAAATATTTCTTCCATATATGTTTTTCTTGGTGAAGAAAATATATATTTATATATATATATATATATATATATATATATTTATTATTTTGAATGGGAAATGTATTAGAAAAACACATCTGGTTTATTAGGTTTATTACATTAATATAATTTGTGTTTGTTTCATTCCATGTCTTAACGACAAATATGCAAAATGCAGTTTATTAGTTTATGTTAAAATTGTCTAATCCAAATTCATTGAGAATTTTACATGTAATTAAAATACATAAATATTAAGCATGATTGTATTTGTTTTTTGGAGCGTGTGAAGTGATTTTTGTACGTTTTGAAGGGCTCATAAATGCAGCGTTTCCACCTTCAGCTCATCTCTTAGAGCCTTGATTATGTGGGCTTGTTTTTAAAAATCAAAACACGCCAAATAAACAGTTTCCACATGACCGTTTGAGCCGATCAGTGAGGACGAAACACCAAAGTAAACACTTCTGATCACAGTAAACAAACGGAGAATGAACCGAACGTAGGAGTCCGACCGCTCACTTATAGCCGGTATTATTTCTACGTTTGTCAGCATTGCTGTAAAAAAAACAAAAACCGTTTGGTATTGGAGTGATCCACTGACTCGGCGCGCTGCTTTCTGCACCACAGACACGGACATGTGGGTGAAAGTTGAACCCTGTTCCGTTGGGTAAGTGTGGGGACGTCACTTGAAGATCATAGTCCATGGCTACTGTGATGAAATATGTAGGTTATTACAATTATCCAAAGTCCAACACTTATTCCAGTCATTCAGACTTCGTGAATCGCTGTTGTTATTTTCTCTCTGTAGATGCGAGGACACATTCCCGGGATACGTGACGGGACGTTCATGAACGCGTCGTAAATCTCCCGGTACAGAAACATTCACGGTAGGATGTAGCCTTTGTTGTTTTCAAACAACGTGGCGGCGTTGTATAGACTTTATTCCTTATTAAATTGGGCTTGGATCTCCGGCTTCCCGCTGAATGTGGAGCAAAGGGTAGCGATCTAACCTCGGTCATCGTCCAGTGGCATGATCAGATGAACTCTCTGCAGGTCAAAGGTCACCACATAAACAAAAACACTTTAAATTCATTTTTGTCAATTTTACGATATAAAACCAGGACTGTATGTATAAATTACAGATTAATTACATAAATAATATATATATATTTTTAAATTTGGGAGTATTACTGCATTTATCAGTTTGATTCTGCAGGTGCAAACGCCTGTTTGCTCCTGGCGCTGGTTCAAAGGTGGTCCAAATAGGTCAGGTTGCGTCAGGGACAGTGTATGGCGTGGAACCTGCAGCAGCTCAACAACACGGATGACCCCGATGAACTGGTTGCAGTGACCCCTGACTGACAGGAGCCATGAGGAAAAGTAGAACTTTCTGCATTTAGGAGTTTAATTCTGCAGGCGCATGAGCCCGTGGGCTCTTGGTTCTGTTTCCAAGCTAAAATGCTATCTTCTCCGTCATCAAGGGGATGACCCCGATAAGCCCCGGATCCCCTGCGTTGTACAAGCAATCCCCCTGATGGAACGCTGCAACTTAAATTTGGTGATATTGTTAAAGAAAAAAGCTCCTCAGTGGGTAAAATATGAACTATTCGAGTGAAATGTGATAAATACCCGAGAGATCGGCCTGTGCTGATTCATACGGACCATTGTTTGAGAACCCAAGGCCTGAAAAACAGTATTTTTCAGTAAGAAATGCTCCTACAGAGTAAAATATGAACAATAACAGTAAAATCTCACAAACACAAGACGGATCTCATTCAGTCATTTCATATCCACCAAGTCTGGAGTAAATCGGGCCAATGTTCCGGATGTTTTGCATGGAAAAAAAACTCCCTCTAGTGAGTTAAATATGAACTATTCCAGATGATATTAGTTTGATTCATATGCACCAAATTTGGACTGAATACGACAAACTGATGAGAAATTATGGCCCGAAAACTTTGATAACGGAGATAAATCTTCCCCTAGTGGCGGAAATGTGCAACTGAAATTTCCACAATTTCAGTTGCACAGTTTTTGAAGGATCTGCGCCGGACGCTGTGTCACTTTTTGTGGATTTAATGAATACTTCGGATTGTGTCCGGAAGAGGATCCGCTTAAAAACAAAAACCTGCACCGGATCAGCCACGTGGATAACCCAAACAAATCTGTTGTGATGACCCCTGATGGAGGGCAGCCAAAAGAACCAGAGGAACCTTCAGAATTTATCAGTTGGAAGATGAAACAGACATTTATTGATGCAAACAGACACAAACCCCCATTCACAATATTCCCCATGTGTCTGGGTGGAATATTGTCCCAGCCAGCTTCTGTACTGGAGCAGATATCTGCATCAGAAACGTGACTTTGAAAGCGAATCCTGCAGATGCGACGACGCACATGGACTCTTCTCAAGCAAAACGGTGCTGACGTACATCGGGAGGCCAATCATTAATCAGTTTCATGGAAGGATTGAGAAGAACAAATACAGTAACGTGAAGCGGCGGCGGCGGCGGCGCTCTCGGATTTCTCTGCCACCGTCCACCCTTCCACTGTCGCTGTCACTTTACCTCGCAGGCTTCATAAATCATTCAGCAGGCCGCTGAAAGCTATGCAGACTAACCTGCTCGCTTCTGCAGCAGCGGACTGACGGGGTCATGTGTTCACAACAACATCAGACAGGAGAGGGTTAGCAAAACATCTCCACAACGTCTCTCTGGGCTGTGACCAAAACAAGGCAAGCAGCCACGGGATAAAAATGTTCTCTCCTAGTCGGGAAAGTGTCTCTTTGACCCGTGCGCCAGTGCTGTCCTTGGGCAGTTGGAGGCTTTAACCATGCCGAGGACATGCAGATGCAAGAATTTAAGGTGTTTGTGGAGGATGAGCGCTCTGCTCCTCGCTCTGGTTCACGGAGACGCCTTCAGTCCGCAGCTCCAGCGCAGAACTTCCTGCCTGCCAGGTAGGCTGTCCTGACAGAACAGGATAAGGGCTTTGATCCAAAGCATCATATCAAGTTAACATAGTAAGACTGAACTCACACGATGCTTTTAAAGGTCCATTTCTGAGGCTTCCATTGACGCACAGCTGCTTACCTTCGTTAGCAAATGGGTTTTTGCATAAATATTGAAGTTGGTGGTCTTTGGACCGACAAACGGAGAATTGCACTGCACACCACAAAATAAACTAGCGGTGATACTATATGCATGAAGAGATGTGTGTTTCAGAAACAAAGGTTGAAAGGTCAGTAAAGAGATGAATCTGGTACTTAGATGTTTGGCTGTAGATTTTTCATTTGTCGGTATTTGACATAAATATGGTTTTTATTGTTTTTTGAGGCGATCAGGGTCAAAGAATATTACACATGTCTTGTCTGAGTTTAGTTTCAGAAATTTCAGAAAAACCCGAGTAGACCAGACAGTTAAAATGAGCCAGTTTAAAAAGACAAGTAGATTCGCGTGTCGTCGGCATAGCAGTGATAGGAGACCCAGTTAAAATGGCTGAGAACGTTTCCAGACGGGGAATATAAAGGGGAATTAATAAGGGGCCGAGGACAGATCCTTGCTGCACGCCCCACATCAGTTAAAATGAGCAAATTCTTCAATAGACACTGAAAATTCTCTGTTTGACCACAACATAAAGACCACGTACGAGCAGATCGGGATGTACCGTCACTATTATTTATTATCCTTATCCACCGATAAGGACTTCATGATCCTCAGTATCATAAACGACATCATCGAGAAACAGTTAGAACCGTGTGTCGTAACATAACGTTGTTTTCGTGAAAGGTTTCTACTGTCCTCTGGGGAGCTTCACTCCAGTCCCCTGTCCAAAGGGAACTTATGGACCAACAGCTGATGCCGTGTCCATAGACGGCTGTTTGGACTGTCCACCCCACCACTACTGTCCTAGACCGGGTCTGCCTGGCGCCCTGCCCTGCGGTTCTTTGGCCCAGCAGCCCCGGCCTGCTCAGGGCTCCTGTGTCTGCCCAGGAGAAGGACAGAACTTCCAGGTGAATGTTTATGTCCTCTAGTGTCTTTATGAAACAATTCAGTTCTGGTTTTCATATCGACGTGGTACCGATCCATTCAGCTGCTGTCTGTGGGCTCGTAAAAAAGAACCCTCTCAAGTGCATGATAGGTTCTGTTGAATCTCTATTTTCTGTCTCTATTGAGTCCTGGGATTAACTGAACTCCCTAACACGAGATCAACTTCCTCACTTTCTCTCTGAAACCTTCCACTGAAGAATCTCCAGCGCCAAGCTGAAAGACTTCTGGATCAGGTTCCCCCACAGCCGGGTCTAGTTTCCTCTCTGAATGTTTGCACCGTTGACGAGTTCATCACTCATCAGCTCCAAATAAATGGAGGGAGATTTTTCCCTCTGATTATTCCACGGAGATTGTTCTAATGAATGAATGAATGAATGAATGAATGAAAACCAGATAAAAGAAGAAGAACTCATTATTGAATATTAGTTGTAGGTAAAAGAAAGGAAGGTACGAAAGAAAGGAGGAAGGAAGGAAGGAAGGAAGGATGGAATGAATAGATAAATGAATGAACGAAGCAAAGAAGGAAGGTTATAAAGAAGGATGAAGGAAAGAAAAAATGTAATCTGAAGATTAAGAAGATTAAAGAGGATCTAATTTCTGAATATAAGAGTTAAGTTTGGAAGAAAGGAAGCCAGGATGGGAAAAAAAAGAAAATTGATGAAGGAAGGATGGAAGGTAGGAAAGAAAGGAGGAAGGAAGGAAGGAAGGAAGGAAGGAAGGAAGGAAGGAAGG
Source organism: Lophius piscatorius (assembly GCA_009660295.1). Lineage (NCBI taxonomy): Eukaryota > Metazoa > Chordata > Actinopteri > Lophiiformes > Lophiidae > Lophius > Lophius piscatorius. Next base: position 69,625 of record VRLP01002462.1, read on the forward strand.
TAGGAAAGAAAGGAGGAAGGAAGGAAGGAAGGAAGGAAGGAAGGAAGGAAGGAAAGAAGGAAGGAAGGAAGGAAGGGAGGAAGGAAGGAAGGAAGGAAGGAAGGATGGAAGGTAGGAAAGAATGGAAAAAGGAAGGAAGGAAGGAAGGAACGAATGAACAAACGAACGAACGAAGGAAGGATGGAAGGTAGGAAGGAAGGAAGGATGGAAGGTAGGAAAGAAAGGAGGAAGGAAGGAAGGAAGGAAGGAAGGAAGGAAGGAAGGAAGGAAGGAAGGATGGAAGGAAGGAAGGATGGAAAGCCAGATTAAAAAAGAACAAATGATTGGATATAGGAGTAAAGATTGGAAGAAAGGAGGCCAAGGAGGAATAAAAGGAAAACAGGTGAAAGGATTGATGAAGGAAAAGAAGGAAGGAATAAACAAATGAATGAATGAACAGGAAAGAACAAATAAATGAATAAAATTAGGAAGGCAGGACAAAGGGAGGAAGGAAGGAGGGACGGAAATAACGAGGAGTGACTGAAAACTAGATCCGTAGAGGGTGGAGTTAGTAGGAATGATCCAAACAAGAAAGGAAAGAAGGAAAATATTCAGGAAAAATGGAAAGAAGTCAGGAAAAAATTCAGGCAGGAAGGGGAGGGTTGAAGTTTATAGAAATACACAACATCGGGTCTGAACCTGCCGTCTTGTCTTCCAGGCGAGCGACGGTCAGTGCCGCTGCACCATCGGATACCGACTCTACAACAACGGAGACTCGTGTGTTCATAAACTGTATGACGTCTGCAGAGATGGGAGAAAACGCAGCCAGTATGGAGACTGTTGGGACAGACATCAGTGGCGCCTCCACTGCCGGGATCACGTAAGGCTTCATCCAATCACAACACGGATGCCCACTCCAAGTAGAGCAAAGGCAAACCAGGACGTCCGTCAGAAAACATCAGCTCTCTAGGTCAGACGCTCAGGTTCTTGCCATAAAATCCGGTTTACCCGGTACGGACTGGAATTGGTCTTACTTAATATATGACCCAAATTCCAAAAGAGTTGGTCGATGTCAGCTGAATTGAAAACAAAACAAAGATAAGAGCAATAATTTGGAGAAGATGAAGAACGGAAATGCAGTTTGACCTGATGATATATCGGCGGAGGTAAGAATTTGAGGATTCCACCATCTAAAGATATTATTTATCATAAACATACATAGTTTCTTTGTTTCTTTGTTTCTTTCTTTGTTTCTTTGTTTCTTTCTTTGTTTCTTTGTTTGTTTCTTTCTTTCTTTCTTTCTTTCTTTCTTTCTTTCTTTCATTCTTTCACTCACTTCTAAATGAAACCTTCAAGGAAATCCAATGTCCTCTCTTTCCAAACAGCCCTTATCCGGACTTCCTCCTTCCAAACGGAATCATGTCACAGTCACCAGAATTCAGAACCAAGCGAACATTTGTGGCGTCTTAAATTAAATGTCTCGTCTTCACTGCATTCTGTTTTTACAGAATGTCGTAAGGTTTTTGCTGTTAGGTTAGCACAAACTGTTTTTCTTCTGACTGTTGGGCAATACAACTGTCCTTGTTCCCCACATGCAATGTTTGATTTAGTCACTCCAGTGTCTTTTTTTTCTTTTTTCTACATGTGACCTTACACCCAGTTTCACTCTCAAACTCAACATGACTCAGGAAGTCCACCAGTTCTCATGTGATGAAACATTCACTGACAAAAATAATGAAATAAACGTTCCAATAATCCTTGCTTTCTGATTTCTGAGAATCTATTTCTGATGGAGACGCTTCGGTTTGCTGTCCTTCAGGTGTGTGGGTCCACAGCGGACTACCAGGGCTATGACGGAGAGCTGGGTCTTTGCATCTGCAGAGAGCCTCCTGGACGAGCTGCATGTGGAGGCCTATGCAGGAGAACGTCAGCCCCCGAGCTGAAGCTCCAGTGCCAGGCCAGTGGAGAGATGGAGCTGGTGTGGAGCTACGATGGGCGGGTGAGCAGAAAAAAAGCTGTCGTTTGGAGTAAACATGTAAACACCAGGAGGTTCAAGCAGAAAGGCCAAAACGTTCACGTTAACGGAATAACTCAAAAACTATTTCATGGAACATTTTAGCCCCGAAGATCTGGACCGATTTTAGGAAAAGTCATTTGCATTCTTCCAGTGCTAAGGGGAAACTTTATCTTCCGATATTTTAGGGCCATCATTTCTCAGCCGTTGGACCCGAGTCTGTCTCGTTTCATTAATATTATTCATTATTATGAAAAAACACTATTTTTCCAACGATAGCTTCCCAACCGTTGGTCCAATTTAGTCCAAACTAGGACATGAACCAAAACATGAACCAAATGTATTAATTTATGAACCGCCTGAAGGAGATCGGACTTGTGTCTGTCATATTTTACTGTCATTGTTCATTATTCACACTTTTCTTGTGCAAAAGTTTTTGACTGTTACTTCCCAACCATGTGGGATAACGACTACATTTTTTTTAGCTTTTTGTGGGAAACACATTCTCGTCTTTAACTTCCTAACCTTAAGTCCGTTTGTGTCTAAAGCTGAACTCATAGAAATAGTTAGGTTGAGTCAATACGGACTTTTTGAGTTTATATAGTCAAGTTCAATCCGGGGGATTGATTGTATAACACAGAGGATTCGGGGCTTTTCGGGGATACGTTCCTGCTGCGTAGGACTAGTTTCACTAAGTTGTACTGTCTTTAACTGGCGTCTATGTGATTTATAAAGTTCTTCTTATGTGTGAGACTAAGTTGTTCTGCTGTAGAGGTTGAGGTAATCTAACTACTTTGTGATATTGAGGATATCTTTCTATAAGAGCATTGCTGTCATTTGAGAACCACGTAACGTCAAGAGTACCATTAGGAAATACATGAATTCCTTCTGAAACGTATTAGAATTAGAAGTTTTAACGCTTTAATGTCCTTGCGAAGACAACTAAGAAATTTAAAAAAAAAAATTTTAAATCCTTTTTTTTTTTTTTTTTTTTTTTTTCCTGTGATGTCGCCCAGGGCTCCGCCCTTGGCCCCTTACTCATTAACATATACATGCTGCCACCGGCTCCTATTAGAAACAGGTTCAGTCACATTTTTCAACAGGAAATAGAGGCTCAAAATGTGCCACACCCAGCAGTGGAGCAGAACTTTAAAGGGTTAAGTCCGGGCGGCCCGCCTCGGACAGAGTGGAGGTTAAAGGTGAAAGTCCCTGCCAAAAATATCCGTGGTACACATTCTTTGTGCAAAATACTTGTGCCAACCTAAACAACTTTACACAAGAACGGCAATAAAAGATAGTAAGAGCAGCTCATTTCATGTACTTTATGATCTTGTTGTTGTTGTTGCGTGCAGCTGTCAGTCATGTCAGGCGGCGCGTTGGAGGCGGTTTTTAAACGCTGGGACCTTCAGGGGTCTCTCCTGTGCAACGTTCACCTCAACTCCTCGCGTCCAGTCTACGTCGTTCAAACCACAGGTGGGGACACGGCGCACAAAAGGACTTCCTGTGTTTCTGTCTCTCGCTTTGTCTCACTTTCTGCTCTCTCTGGTTCCGATCCAGAGGGAGGTTTCCTCGGCCTCCTCAGCGGACTCCCAGAGGAGCTGCAGAAGCTGTTTCCTGTCAAACAGCAGGACACGCAGATCCCAGCTGGTTTGTCACAACCAAACAACATTCCGGCTCATTAATCACTCAGGATCAGAGGAAGGATTATTGGGCCCACCTTGAAGAATAAGAAAAACCCAACAACCTCATATTACGAGAATAAAGTCGTAATTTTACGAAAATAAAGTCATAATCTTAAGACTGGAGAGACGGAGACTTCTTTTTGTCATTAACTGTCTTCGGTGCTGTGCCACACACACACACACACACACACACACACACACACACACACACACACACTCCAATGCACGTCACCGTGTAAGAGAAGTAGTCAGATTACATTAGGATCATTGTTTGTGGAACTTTTTTTCTCTTAAAAATAAAAAAATTTGCGTTAAAGCACGACGTTGTTAATATTACGTGTTTTTTTTACTCGTATAATTAGAAATTTGTTCTTGTAAAATTCTGACTTTAATCTTGTAAAATTCCGACTTTAATTTCCTAAAAATTCCGACTTTGTTCGTGTAAAATCAATATTCTTTTTCTCGTAAAATTACGACTTCTATCTCGTAATATTACCATTTTAATCTCATTCCCTCAACTAAAACATTTTACATTTGTCAATCTGGCACCAACACTCCGTCGTAGGATCGTGAAATGTTGCCCGTAATGAATTATGATGTCGATCCTGTGCCGTCGTTTCTTAGAAAGTGCCTCTGACTTCCTCTGGACGACCACCGAAAATGAAAACATCAGTCGTGCAGGACGAGAAGTGAACTCCAGCAGCAGGAGCAGCAGCAGCAGGAGGAGGAGGAGGAGGAGGAGGGGAGACATGGAGGAAGCTAGAGAAACAAACATAACAGGAGTGCTGAACCCGACGGCGTGTCTCCATTTGGGTGATGTTCTGCTGTTTACCGTCGACACACACCACTATCCTCTCTACGATCTGTAAGTCACGTGATGTGTGTTTGGATTATCGTATATAATCCACGGTTGTTCACGATATTATCTTAAAGATAATTTCATTTTCAATATCACGTAACTGCATTTTAATATGCAATATAATATAAATCAAGAATATTATCAGTACGTGAAGATGTTCTGCTCGTTATTATGCAGTAATTCCTAAGGCGCTGCTTTTATTCATACATTCATTATCATTTGCATTATTTCTACATTACTTTACTTCATAGTATTATAATAATGTGTAATAATAGGCTCATTATTATGCAGATGTTCGTATGCAAGGGTTTGCATTTAGCTCCTTTACACTTTATCTTAAAAACATTTTCACTTATATAACTATTTCCTTTAATCCTTTTCTGGATCGACTTGCTTTTATCGCGTCTCACCTCTCGTAACTTCTTCCTTGTTTTTCCAGCGACAGCTTGTACAACACAAACAGCGACTTCGACTGGGGTGCCTTGAGGCAGCTAAGGGAGGAGCTGACTCTGTCTTGGACTCCTCCCCCTTTCTTCTCCGTAGCGTTCGTCCAGCCTGGAGTTCATGTTTTCAGCCTGAGCAGCCGTCAGCACAAACACCTGGTGACCACATTTAAATGTGACGCCTTCCGCTCAGAAAACTCACCTCGGGGCTCCGACCTCATCCCCGCCTGCAGATGTTTAGAACCCTAAAAAAGTCCGGGGTATTTCTGGAATCGTCCGCACTTCCGTCGCGTTAACGCGATAACTCAAAAAAACATTCCGGGGATTATTTCATACCCACGTCGACCTCAGTGTGAGGAAGAACTGGATTGATTTTGGGAAAAGTCAGTTGGAAGGACTTTGTCCCCAAAGTGTTTCGGGTCAACAGTTTGTTGAATATGAATCCACTCTATCTTCTTTTTACGCTAATTGTTCATATTTTACTGGTTAAGGGAAGCTTCTTTTTTTTTTTCTTTTAATGAAAAACACTATTTCTCTGACATAACATATTAACTGTTGGTCCAATCTTTGTAGAAATTGACCCCGTTTGAACCGCCTGAAGCAGATCTGACATTTATTTGTTATATTTCACTATAATTTATGATATTTCATTCACTTTCGGGGACTTTCTTGCCAAACAAGCTTGTTTTTTTGGCAGTTTCTCCCCAACTGTGTTTCTGATTTAGTCCAAAGTGGCTCATAAAAATCAACTAGTTCTTTTTTATCTATTCTATCATTATAATAGTTCATATTTTAATCTCTAAGGGGAACTTTCTGTGGAAAACACAGTTTCTGCTCCAGTTCTGTCTAAATTTAGTTCATACCTATGACACAAGGAAATCTGTCTTGTTTTATTTCTGAGCCCAGTAAAACGAGTTAACTGTATTTAACTCCATTATTGAGTCATTATTTTTCCTGCTGTCGTCTTTATGGACTGGTGTATTCATGTGAACGTGTCACAACTTTCTCCCCAGTTCTTTGTCGTCTGTAATCTGATCGTTCTTTGGTCCGACAGTCAACTTCAACAACATCCATCGGTCACGGGCGAAACAATGTAAACAGACAAAAAAAATGTCTCTGCAAATATTGACCATTGAGTTTAAATAAACCAAAAAAACGACCTGCTTCTAAAATCTGGAAATCCCTCTGTAACACCAGTTAATGTGAAAATCAATCCAGTTCTTCCTCACATGAAGGCCTATGAAGGTTTTAACATTTGAAAATGATGCGTGACATAGTTCTTGAGTGATCGCCTGCGAGACAATTCCATAACATAACCGGGTTTTGGGACATTTTAAACAAATTCCAAATTTGTGTGTGAGTTTAACAACGGTATAAGTTACAGTTTTGTTCTTCCTCAGTATGTGAGGGTGATGCCTGCCAACGCTCAGTGCTACGAGCCCGGGCCCTTCTTCCCCGCCACTGCTGGTCACATGACCAGGGTGGGAATCCGTCGCAGACGGAACCTGCTGCTGAGGCCTGATTGGCTGGTGACCGGGGGGCTGCTGTTTGGAGCTGTGGTCATCCTCTGTTTGTGTGTCACACTGCTGGTTAGTTTAAACACACACATTCTCTCACACTTTAAACACGCAGCCTAACAAGAGGTGAACCTCTCCCTCGTGTAGATCCTGTTCCGTGAGTACGGATGGCCGGAGAAGCAGCCAATCAGAGTCAAGTATCGTTTGCTGCAGTTGGCCTACCACATAGAGGATTACTCCTCAAGAGGTTCAAGAGTGATGTCACTGCAGAGGATTCACCGAAACCAGCAAGCTAGAATGACACAAGACTTCATTCAAGCAGGTGTGCGCACACACACACACACACACACACACACACACACACGCGCGCACACACACACACACACACACACACACACACACACACACACACACACGCACACACACACACACACACACACACACGCGCACACACACACACACACACACACACACACACACACACACACACACACACCACAAGGCCACTCAGCTCACTCATCTGACATCCTGAAGGCCAACATGTTATGTAACCTGCGTTCAACCGTAAGCTGTCAATGTTTATACACCTGAAATTTCACACACATAACACACAAACACACAAACACACACTTACAAACCCACTGACACAGTGTTAGTCTCAAAAAACCTTTGTGACATCTTACGCAACTCTGACAATGTCCCCTGGGTGCTGCTCCCACCCAGACCAATTACTGGTGAAAGGCTCTTTTCACACACCTGGTGTCACGTGCAACCACCAACCGTAAAAAGTGACAGCAGTCCAAATGTCACCGGACTTCAGATTCAGATTGCATTACCTCACCGTGTTTTATGATGGCCATTGTCGTTATGTGTGGGTTTAACCTTTCTGCACGGATAAGTCATCCCTTGGTCCATTCAGAAGGATGTTTGGGCTCATAATGCTCCGTCTGAAAGGTTCTTTTTAAGGTTTTTCTGATCAATTCTGCCCCTCTCTCGGTGTCTTTCTGTGCAGACGCCTCGGCGGAGTTCTGGGATTATGAGCAGCAGGTGGATCTGGAGGCTTTCAGCAGCAGCACCTTCTACAGCCTCCTGATCAAACAGAGTCAGTTCGTCACCTCTCGGCTGGAGCTCCTCACCACTGAGGTTCATCCAGTTCACTTCCAGCGCAAAATAAACTAGAACAAAAGCCCTCAGAGAACGCAGATCTCCGCCGAGGCACAACGGTGGCCGAGGTTTTGGAAAAGATTTATTCAGATTTTTCCATTAATGTCTGAGTTATTGCCAGCCTCTAAATTGACCAACAACTCCAACAAACTCTCTGAGTATCTCTCCGGGCGTTTGCTGCGCCTTCCACTTCAGCGTCTCTGTTCAGCCCACTGAGCCCTATCCCTACCTCCCAAAAAAAACATCAAAGGAATCAAAGGGACTCTTGAAACTGATCTCCCAAGCTCCACCCGAAAGAAAGATCAAAGCATTCAGATGATCAAAGGCAGCAACAGCCACATTGTGATGTCATTACTACAAACGGCGTATTATTTTATTTAATTTTAATTTTATTTTTTTCTAAATGCGGCAAAACACGTAATGTTAACAAAAATGTAATCACTAGGATAAACCAAAAATCTACCCCTTGGCAAAATTTCATGCAAATATATTCTGTTGTTTTTATGTAATCCAGCTCACAAACAAACAAACAAACAAACAAACAAACAAACAAACAAACAAACAAACAAACAAACAGGATGGTCTACTTCCTCTTTTCCTCCCTCCATATCTGCCTTACACTCAAAAACAAAATCGTTGTAAAACATCATCCACGCGTCACATCCCAACACGCCGCCTGCAGCTTTGCAGGTTAGCTTAGCATAACCGGAAACATGGGAAATCTTCTCGCCTGACTCAGACGTTAACAACAAATGTCTGGGCTCACCAATTATTTTGTTATAACTAGTGTGTTTAATTTGTGCACAAATATAAAGACTGAGGGTATCGGGCCGTTTGGGAGCTTTGGACTTGGACGGTTTGTCAGATCGGAACCGAATGAGGCGAGATGCTTCCCTCCGTTTCAGCTTAATGTTAACGATACACAGAGAAAAAAAAAGTACACATTCTTTACTCCAGTAGAAGTTGTAATAGTAGTAGAAGTAGACTTTGACATTGGTAGAGTCCAATACTTCATTTCTTATCTTATCTATTTTCATTCGTTCCTGTCATTAAGCCACTATGACCCAGTTGCAGCATGAATATGCTAAAGAGTAAGGGGCCGAGGACGGAGCCCTGGAGGACACCGCTGACAAAAGTTCTATTGGGTGCATATTTGGTTCACATATGTGTGTGTCGGTGTGCAAACAGGTGAAGGTGCTGTATCAAGGAGTGCTGGGGAAACTGCAACCACTCCACCCGCGCTTGATGACTGTGGAGAGGATGGAGGAAGGCTATGAGAGGATGAGGAAGGAGGTGGAGAGGGAGGTGCAGCGGCGAAAGATCCTGGGGTCCCAGCTGAGGACTCTGCTGGAAAGCCAGTTGGAGGTTTGAACTATGTTACGTTCCAAACTTCAGATCCGCTCTGGAGTCTTGAATCATGACGTCGTGATTTGTCCATGAGATGGAAAAAAAAAAAAAATCTCTTCATTGTCTACCCACATGATATTAAATTCAAACTATTCACGAGAATCCAAATACTTTTCTCTAAAACATGGGCGTCCTGCGTTTATTATTTAGCTCCGCCCCCTTTTGCCTCAATAACAGCCCTGGGTCTCCTTCTGTAGTGTGTGAGGAGGTCTGAGGACACATGAAGAAGATCTGAGAACGTTCCTCCACACAGAAACTCTCCACCTCCTTCAGGTTCTGAGGTCCACTCTGGTGGACTCTCCTCTGCAGCCGAACTCATAGATGTTCTGTGTGGGGGGTTCAGGTCAGGTGACTGGGATGGCCATGGCAGAATCTTTATTTTGTGATCTCAGAACCGTTCTTGGGTTGATTCTGAGGTGAGCCTTGGATCAGTGTCCTGCTGGAAGGTCCAACCACGACCCACTTTAAGGTTCCTGACGGATCCTTTTAGGTCTTCATCCAGTATCTGCTGATGTTTGACGGAGTCCATTGGACCATGTCTTTTAACACGACGTCCAGAACCTTTGGAAGAAAAACAGCAGATTTCAGAGATCCACCACCAGACTTCACAGTGGGTATATGATGCTTTTCTCTTGTAATGCCCACACACACACATCTTAGATGTTTGTCACCAAAAAGCTCTACTTTGATCTCATCGGACCTCTGACCTTGTTCCAGTGAAAGTAACCACTGTTTGAAAGACTGCAGGCGCTTTAGATCATGTGTGGAGGCTTTTTAACTTACCACCCTCCCAAACAGCTGTTGTTGTTAGTCGGCGCCATCTGATGGTGGTTTGGGAAACTTTCTGACCCCAAGATTCAACAGACCTCTGCAATTCTCTAGCTGTAACCCCTGGAGAGACTTTTCTCAGTAGAACCATCCTTTCCCACAGTGTTCGGGGGTCAGTTTGCAGTCACGTCCTCTTCCAGTCTGACTTGATATAAAACAGGACTGGAAATATCCTTTCAATCACAGAATTTCCCGGTGGTGGCACTTTGGGTTTATTTTAGGGGGAAAATATTTATGTTATCTTTAGAATGTAATTTTTTAAAATTTGGTTTCTAGATGCAAAATATTCAGTTCTTCCAATATAAAAATGTATCAAACAAGTTTTGTCACTGTGGCATTTACCTAAAATCCCGGTTAGTGCCAATGTTTGCTCATTTTATTCAACAGCAGATCCGAACCTAAAGTTGGACAACTTTTAAAACGTGAACATTTAGAAGCTTGAGTTGGAAGAACTCGTTGCTAAAAAATGAATCTGCTGGTTTTCTGGTTACTCCAGGCTTTGGGGCGAGAGCAGCGGGCCCAGCAGAAGGTCACCAGCAGGTTCACATCCCAGCTCAGGGAGTCCACGAGACTTCTGTCTAGGGTGTACAGCAACCAGGCCTCCGGTGAAGAACACCATCAGATGTAAAGCCTCCATCTCTCCCTTCGCAGTTGATCCCAAACGGCAAACAGAGCAGAAAAGTGACGCCTGTCGTTCGTCTCCCTTCCTCAGTTTGACCCAGAGGCTGACGGTCCTGATGGACCAGATGGGAGAGCTGGTGACGGCAGAGTGTCAGCGTCAGGGGGCCTGGGGGCTTCTGGGTGAGGGAACGGGGGCCCAGCTGCTGTGTCCTGATTCTGGAGCTGTGCTGACGAAGGAGCACATCTTTGGTGAGTCCAGTCTGTTTGTATGCATGACGTCACTTTGATATTTCAAAATACTGACTATCTGAAAGTCAGGGAGTCGCTGCCATCTAGTGGTGAAAAATATACACTGCTACAGAAAAATGTTTATAGTCTGACTTGGACTTGGACTGATCTTTTCAAACACAAGTTTCTGTTCTTGATTCTTTTGAGGATATAAAGATTTTATTCAAATGTACAAACTCATAGATTCTGTCAGAAAATGACGTTTTCGAACAGCAAAGGTCGGGTGAGATGATAGAAGTTCTCTCACCTGGTGGTTCATGACTGCGGATCAAGTCATCATCTCAATCATCGGCAGTCGTTCTGCTTCCCAGCAGGTTCTGACGGGTCGCCGCGTGTCTGTCAGGCGCTTCACTGTGATCCGGTCACGGGCCTCATCCAGCCAAACCCTCACAGTCACATGCTGCTGGGCAGCGGCCACATCATGGCGGTGCCACCTGATTTCTTCCTCCACCCACAGACGGGTCGAGTTCTGCCCATAGCTGGGAACGTGGCCTATGATCCTGCAAGCTCCACATTGGTGTTCACGACCGACTCTTATCCAGGTAACACCAGGAAGTTCTGCTGGGGGCGGGCCGCCAAAATACTATGGATGTGTAACAAACATGTGTTTCCTTAATACTGTAAAACATTTCCAACACAAACACTGTAAAACATTTCCCTAATACTGTAAAACATTTCCCTAATACTATAAAACATTTCCCTAATACTATAAAACATTTTTCTAATACTGTAAAACATTTTCCTAATACTATAAAACATTTCCCTAATACTATAAAACATTTTCCTTAATACTGTAAAACATTTTCCTAATACTATAAAACATTTCCCTAATACTGTAAAACATTTCCAACAAAAACACTGTAAAACATTTCCCTAATACTATAAAACATTTTCCTTAATACTCTAAAACATTTCCAACACAAACACTGTAAAACATTTCCCTAATACTATAAAACATTTTTCTAATACTGTAAAACATTTCCCTAATACTATAAAACATTTTCTTTATACTGTAAAACATTTTCCTAATACTATAAAACATTTTCCTAATACTATAAAACATTTCCCTAATACTGTAAAACATTTCCAACAAAAACACTGTAAAACATTTCCCTAATACTATAAAACATTTTCCTTAATACTCTAAAACATTTCCAACACAAACACTGTAAAACATTTCCCTAATACTATAAAACATTTTTCTAATACTGTAAAACATTTCCCTAATACTATAAAACATTTTCTTTATACTGTAAAACATTTTCCTAATACTATAAAACATTTTCCTAATACTATAAAACATTTCCCTAATACTGTAAAACATTTCCAACAAAAACACTGTAAAACATTTCCCTAATACTATAAAACATTTTCCTTATACGTTAAAACATTTTAAACACAAACACTATAAAACATTTTTCTAATACTATAAAACATTTCCCTAAAACTATAAAACATTTCCCTAATACTATAAAACATTTTTCTAATACTATAAAACATTTTCCTAATACTGTAAAACATTTCCAACAAAAACAGTATGAAACATTTCCAACACATCGCTATTGTTGCTTTCAGGAGACGACAGGAAGTGGGATTATCCTCTCCTTCCTTTCATTCCGTACCCTACCTCACGCCACTCGGACCAGCCTCTGTGCAACACTCGGCTCAGACGCCTCAAACCGGGTCAGAGGCTACAACTCGGCGTTCCGATGGCCGACCCAGACACGGGGGTGCCGGTTCCCATTCTGGCCGTAACCATCCACCCCAAGACCGGGTTGGTGTACCCACTGGGAGGGGTCTACACCTGTCCCATCACCCGCCTGCCTCAGCCCATTCAGATTGGCTGTCCCATGCTGGACTCCAGGACGGGTAACGTTGTCCTGACGGTCGGGGTCAGTCTGGATCCTGTGACAGGTTAGTTTCAGGCCTTCACCACCCTCTTCGTCATCACTGCGCCCACGAGTGATGACGAGTGTCCTATGATCACGTCTCGCAGGCGCCGTCCGGCCAGTAGGAGGAGTCCTTCTAGCCGAGTCCATCATCGAACCTCTGAGTGGGCGGCTGGTGAGAGTGGGAGGGGCCAGCGAGAGGGCGGGACAGCTGCTGCCCAATGCAGGAGGATACCAGGCTCTCCTGGACAGCAAGGTGCTTTTGGACGTATCCTGAGATAATGTGCTTTTAGACCTTTGTGTGAGGAAGAGCTGGATTGACTTTGGTATAGGTCAGTTACATATTTCTACCACTAGGGGGGAGATTTTGGGTCGTATTTTCTCAACCATAGTTCATGTTTATTTCAAATTTGGTGCAAATGAATCTCAATAGGGGGAACTTTTTTTTTTTTATTTTAGGAAAAGCCCTTTTCAAATAGAATTTTCAACCATTGGTTTGATTTTCTAACTCGTCATATTTGATGTAATTGTTCATATTTCACACATTTTATGGAAAAAAGGACACTTTTTAAAAAAATCCTTACTTCAGAACCATTTATTTGATTATGTCCAGATTGGCTCATATGAATCTACGCAAAGAGTTATATCTTATATATATATATATATATATATATATATATATATATATAAAAAATATATAATTTCACTATAATATTTCATATTTTACTTATTCAGAGGAACTTTTTTGTACCCCTCATCTGTAACTTCCCAACCTAGATCCAATATTGCTCAAATATTAGCTTATTAGCTTAGCTCAAATCTATCTATTATTTTTTTTTATGACTGAGCTGAGAATAAACTGGTTGAATAAGTGAATAAGTCACCTTTCATTTGTACAAAGCAGGGGATCGGGGGCTTTTCCGGGGATACACTCTTGCTTGTCGGGGGGCGACAGATTAGTTGTGATGAGATTCTTTCACCTTTAGGTGCTGATGGCGATGCTGAAAGCTCTGGAGCTCCTCGGCTCACCGACCGGAGGGAGAGGTCCACCGGATCATCTCCTCTCTGCGGCCAAGGAGCTCCAGCAGGCCTGGGAACGGAGCCTACACTGCCAGCTGCAGCTGCAGACCAGGCTGGAGGTCCTGCTGGACTGGGCCGCGGGTCTTCAGCAGGATGGAGGGATTCTGGGTAAGGACTTGTTAGCGAGACAAATGTCTCTCTACCTCCTTCTGCTGCTCTCTGCCGGTTTATTGTCACATGTCTCCTTCAATGCCTCCAACTACTATCAGCGTTTAATACGAACACAAGGAAAGTTTTTCTCAGACTTTTTACCAACTCAAAGAGTTTTTATGTGTCACTTTGAAGAAATGAACCATGTGATCGGATTCTTCCACACATACTTATAACTACCAAAAACAAAAAGAGGAAAATTCAAGACAACGAAAAAGCCTTGTTTCTGGGAAATATAGAAAAATGATCTTTTGTGATGCGTTTTGCTTTGGAAAATTGATTTTCTTTTCAATAAGTACATTATTCTGTCCTTCTTTCTTTAATATCATTGTTTGAACATTGAGGAAAGCATTTTTTACCCAAATGGTTTCACTCAGATTTGCATGATTTTATTTTTTATTTTTCACAGTTGGGACGGGAACAAGTGATTAAAATCAGGGAATAATCCGATCATGGAACAGGAAGTGCTAAATCCTTTGGAGGCAGATATGTTGTTTTTGTTTGTTTTTTCATAGTGAAAAAGTTGCATATAAATAGAGAATAAATAAAGAATAAATAGTTCATTATTAACTTATTTTTTTGTATTTTATTTGCATTTTTTGGAATACATTTGTTCTTGTTGTTTGTATAGATATGAGTTCTCTTCTACTGTTCCTATTATTCTTATTAAAAATCAAAAATGGGATTATGTTTGTCAACATTGACTTTTGTATAAATAAGAAAAATCCCAATAAGCAAATAAATCAAAAAAAATTTTATAGAAGAAGGAAAACTTTAATCCTCATTATATAACAAGAATACAATTAGATTAACGAACAAATAAAAAAACAAACAAAAAAAAAAATAGCAGCAATCTTCTCGAGAGAACACTATTAGATGTTTGTAGTTTCTGATCAAAGAACACTTTGTGTTTTTCAAGCTCCTGATTGGTCAATAATAAAATCAAGTCAGCGTTGCGATCTTTCAAGGCTGCGGTCACATGATCTCGTCTTTTCATGCTCCGCTACGTTTCTCTCATTGCATTTCTTCTGCTTTGGTTTTACGGTCAAGCCCATTATTCTAAATAATCTGATTTGTTGTATTTCCTCTCACTATAAATTAATTAATATTAATTAAATTAATCTCGCATTTACTTCACACTGCAAAAAAAAAAAAAAAAGAATTCCCCGCATGCTTCACGTCAGAAAAATATTAACATATAATATATCGGACAGTTTATTAGTAGGACATTCCAGCTTAATTTGAACTTGTTTAAACCGGTAACAAGGCACAAGGATGTTCTGCATAATATCTCATCGGAGGAACAAGACTTTTTTTTCCCCTTATTTGAAGATTAAGAAAATTCTATTTTAAGACTGATGATTTTTTTTTTGTGTAATAAAGCCCCGGTAAAATACGACAAATAGAAGTTAGATCTCCTTGAGGCGTAAATCCTCATATGTATATTTGGACTAAATTGGACCAACGATGACGACATTACATTTGAAAAACAGTGTTTTTTGGAAGAAAAACTCCCCGCAGTGAGTAAAATATTAACTATTAGAGTAAGATATGATAAATACGAGACAGTTCTCCTCGAATCGATTCATATGCACCAAATTTGGACCAAATCGGACCAACGGTTATGAAATTATTGCTCAAAAGCTTTTGGATCCAACTGACCCTTTTCAAAATCACTCCAGTTCTTCCACTCACTAAGAGTGATGTTAATGTAAAATCTGTTGCGATGAAATGATCCCTGAAATAGATCTCGAGTTATAGTCGGATGGATCCAGCAGAAATGACAACTCCATTATATCTTTTTGGGGAATGTGAGAACGGTTAGAGTGGTGGCTGTAACGGACAAATATCTGCGGGAATACATTTGGAAATGTAAAATATTCAGCACTTTTTAAAAACGTTTTCTAATTTTTGTACCCATCCAGGCGAGATGCCCCTCCCAGGACCAGATCCAGGTGTTCCAGCGCTGCTTGGGATGGACTACCCTGACCCCGGGGGATCTGGACTTAATGTACCGGTGCTCGGCTGTGAAACAGAACCCGTCACCGGGATCAGAATCCCACTAGCAGGGACCATGGAGGACCCCGACGGGAAAGGTGTAGTAAAAACAAAAATGGCTGCAAAGGTCAAAGTTCACCCAGATCCCCCCCCTTCACCCCCATTAAACAATGACGGATCCACCGTTCTGTGTCCATACACTCTAAAAACATATTCAAGCCTAATATTTAAAGTTTTCTTTTTTTAAAATGAACTTAATGTGATACATATTTGTAATTAAAGTAAGTAAGTAAGTAAAACTGATATATGCGTGTAATTAATTCTAATAAACCTGATGTGTTTCAAATACATTTCTCCTTCAAAATAATGTTATTTCCTGAAAATTATATGTAAACTAATCCGATCGATTTTAACCAGGTTGGTCTTTAGTGAAACATATTTAATATATGAAAATATATATAGTATTTTTTCATATTTTTCAACGGATTAAATGGAATTTTTTGTCACAATTCACTGATTCATGTTTATTCTATGAAATCTCAATACATACATTTTCCCAAAAATAAGATTATTTCAAAAACATCAAGTAGATACAAGTACTTAAACTTGAACTATGCAGTGATTCATTTCTCTGTTCTTTCACAGGATTAGTCGCCATCCGGTACGGATCTCCCTCCGCCGACCCGGTGACGCGGGCGATGGACCCAGTGGTTGGAGCCAGAATGGATGCATCCAGGAAAACGATCGTTCCCATCACAGCTTCCTATTGGCTGATAATGGCCGATCAGACTGATGGCGCGCAGGTAAAAGAAAAAAGGAAAAAACAACCTTCACTGTAAACATGTTTAATTTTGTGGTTTCAACTCGCAACCATCTTTTTTTTTTTTTCAGCGTTTAGGAATTTCGTAAAATTGCGTTTTTTAATTAGTTAAAATTAGTTCAAGTTATTTCATGAAATAACATTTTTTATTTCCTGGAAAACAGTTAATTCTAGTCAGATGAGCGCAACATTTTGGTAAAGCGTCTTTTTAGAAAAACTATTTGACCCTTATTAGACTTTTTTTTTTCCAGTTTTATCAAATGACGTAATTCTTTAATAAAACTAAAACCATGGAAAAATTATTTCTTTGCCTATTTCAATTCTTTTAGGAGGCGATTTAATATCTTTAAAAACTCTAAATCCACCATAAAAAGACAAATGCTTTGGTCATGGATGTTTTTAAAAAGTATAAAAATGAGACTTTTCTCATGATGAAATTTTGGTTTTCAGGGAAAATAGCCCATTTTGATAAAGCGTGTTTTTAAAAACTATTTGTTTGAGTTTTTTTGGTGGTATTAAATTACATAATTCTGTAAAGTGAGTCCTCACATGCTTTAAAATTGCAAAAAAAATTTTTTAAAAAATCCTAACTATCGTATAGGACTTTCTCAATGTGGTGCTCCACAGGGGCCCGTTCTTGGCCCCTTACTGTTTAAAATGAAGATGCTGCCATTGGGTCATATTTTAAACAGATTCAGTCCAGTGACTCCAAAAAAAACTAAAACAGTAGAGCAGGACATGAAATGTTTATTAAGCTCCAGCTTTTTATTTATTTATTTTAAATATTATAATTTTATTTATTATTTCCAACTTTTTGATTTATTTTATTTTAGCAGAATTCACTGATTTCTTATCGTTTGCCAGGTGGAGGCGCTGCAGAGAGAGGCGTGTCTGAGGAACACTCACTGGCAGCAGCAGAGGCGGCGGGAAGAGGATCTCCTCTCGGATCTGGACTCGGCTTTATTCCAGTTCCTGTTCAGAGCCACGGAGGGGAACTCCCATCGGGTCGGCAGGGATCAGGTTCTGATTTGTGTTTTGTGTTTTTTGTTCTGTTTTAGCCTTGAAATTGCGTTTAACGGGCAGGAGGAGCTCGGTTTTTCAGTTATCCCTCTCCCCAGCAACACTCTCCAGCTCACCCTGAGGGATCCTGAGGCGTTCCCAGGCCAGATGAGATAAATATATTCCTTCTAGTGAGTTCTGGGTCTTGTAGTGAGTTCTGGGCGGCCCAGTTGGATGTATCTGGAAATCTTCAAAAGACGGGGGGGGGGGGGGGGGGGGGGGCCCCGAAGACACCCGAGCCAAGGGCCCAGAGCCCCCCCCCTTTTTTTTTTGGTCCCACCCCCAATATCATAACCCTTTCCCTTTAAAAAAAAAA